>JAEHOE010000275.1:0-55400 GCA_016858145.1 Edaphochlamys debaryana | reverse complement strand
GGAGAGCGTCTAGTCGTAAGTGGGATTGCCGGAGAAGGTACATACCGCCATAGTGGGGTGGGCGAGGGGGTTGAGGGGGTGGGGTGCTTTAGGCTTCTCACGTCAGTCGAATCCGGGTGCTATTCTTCCTCCCAACCGCAACCCTGGGCCTCTACCTCCCTCCATCCCACATCAACCAGGCCCCCCTGCTGCTCGCCCTGTCAATCTCCCAGTCCCTCCTGCCGTACCCCTGCCGTACCCCTGCCGTAACCCTGGCCCTGTCGATGTCCAGCAGCCCTCCACAAGCACCCAAACGAAGCCCTGCCGTACGCCTGCCGTAACCCCTGCCGTACCTTGAAGATCTCATCGATGAAGGCCACCTCAGCGGTGGGCAGGTAGCCGTCAACCTTTGGGGTGGGGAGTAGGGGGGCAGGAGAGGGACGAGGAGGGGACCGGGGCGGCGTAAGGGTCGGAAAAGGCGCGAGGGTCACCGCATCCTGAAGCCCCTCACACCGGTCCACAGACCGCCTCCAGACACTGGCCTCCGTCGCCAGAAGCCTTCGCCCTCGACTTTGCACACGGAATCTGAAGAACCCCCTCGATCACGTTCAGGGCCTGGGCCACCGGCCCTTGCGGCGAGCGCTCATGCCTCATCCAGCCCTCCCCGCTTCCCGAACCCCAACCCCAAGCCACCTCACATTGCTACTCGCTCCAATCCTCTCCCTCCATCCCCAACCCCTCGCTCTGCCCCCGCTCCCCGTGCGCTATCTGGTCCACCCCCATGCCCCCCCCCCCCAACCTGGCGGATGTAGCGGTCCTCCTCCAGGGCGCGCATGGACAGGGGCCCGAACAGCTCCTGTGGGGGGGGGGGAGGTAAAGGGGGAGAAAGAGGGATGGAGGGATGGAGGGATGGAGGGCAGGACGGTAGTGGAGTCCGGTCAAAGCGCCCTGGCAGAGCCACTGTGGAAAGGCACGAGAGCAATCGCCCTCCCGAGCTCTCACGCCTTTCCCTTTCCCGCCTCCCCCCTGGGCAACTCACTACCGGCCGGCTAATCATTGCGTATACGTTTTCCCGGCTCACACACGCAGCCCTTCACCCAGCAAATCCCTCCCCACTGGCACCGAGAAGCGCGCCCCTTCCCCCAACACACGCCCACCTCTGGCACTGAGAAGCGCGGTCAACCCTGACTCCACTCCCTCTACCCCCTCCCACATGTGCTCACCTCCGGCACCGAGAAGCGCGTGAGCAGGCGCTCGAAGTAGGTCCCGTCCACCAGGGCGTTCAGGCGGCGGCCCACCTCGGACTTGGCGGTGCCGGGGGGGCCGATGAGCAGGATGTGCTCCCCGGCCATGGCGGCCAGCAGCAGCAGCCGGACCTGGGGGGGCGGAGGGAGTTGGGAGAGGGAGGGTCAGGGGCGTGTGTGTGTTTCGCCGACGCGTCAGGGCCGGCCGTGTGCTCCCCGGCCATGGCGGCCAGCAGCAGCAGCCGGACCTGGGGGGGCGGAGGGAGTTGGGAGAGGGAGGGTCAGGGGCGTGTGTTTGTTTCGCCGACGCGTCAGGGCCGGCCGTGTGCTCCCCGGCCATGGCGGCCAGCAGCAGCAGCCGGACCTGGGGGGATTACGTCACGTGAGGGTGCGTCCGAGGGGACCGAGGGGCAAAGTTGGCCTCACGTCGCCGCGCCCCCGCAGCGGAACCACCGGGTCCCCAGACCGGCGCCAACCTGGCCGCCCCAGGCCCCAAGACTCGGCCCGCCCACCCCAGCCCTGACGAGACCCCAGCCAGCGAAGCCAGGCACACGCAGGTCAGCGGAGCGCAGCCGGGCAGCAAATCGCAGCCAACGGTTCCGTGCGTCCGCATGCCTCTCCACCACCGCCTCATCCCCGGGCCCGCGACACGTCTCTCATCTCAGATGCACTCAGCCTCAGGACACACGCCCGCCCCCTCCTCCCTCCCCCACCTCCGCGTCCCCCTCCACCACCGTCCCCGCCCCGGTCCCGCTTTTTGCGACATTCCCCTTTTCAGCGAGCACTACCCCCGCCCCCTTCCCCCCCCCACCTCCGCGTCCCTCTCCACCAGGCCCTCCTGCATGATGCCCACAGCGTTGCGCAGCTTGGAGCGCAGCCGCTCCATGGCCGCCACCTGGGGGGGGAGGGAGGGTGGTGTGTGGGGGGTCGTTGGAAGCTGTTGAAAGATGTTGGAAAGCTGCTGTTGGGGGGGAGGAGAGGGAGCCATGATTACGATGGCGGGCTGACGGCCGGTTGCGTTGTTTCACGGCGGGCAGGCGCACTGCCTGTGCCACTGCAGCTCCCCCCACAGCACAGCACCCCGCAAGCTTGCGGCCCCGCATGCTTGCATGTCAGTCCAGCGCCGAAGTGCGCCGTCGCCCTGGAGCCGTGACACCAGAGGAAGGCGGCCCTCGGGGAACTGCTCTGCTCCGCACTCTCTGCCCCCGCCGCCGCGGCACTGCAGACCCCACGCAACCACCGCCCACAAGCCACGGACCGACAGCCCCCAGGGACAGAGCGCCGCCCCTAAGCACAAGCCCCAACCCCTGGCGTGCTGGCACCGAGCCTCACATTCTCCCTTCCCTACTACGATTGCCAAAAGCTGACAGCCCCCAGCGCACATCTCTGTCGCGCCCCAGCTTCCCCGCTGTGCCAAACCCAAACCCCAACCCCCCCGCACGACCAGCCTGGATATTGCGCATCAAACCAGCATCTAAGCACACCCAGCAAGGTCCTCGCTGCACCCCACCGAGGGAGAGCCACCGCACCTGAGCTGCGTTCCGCTGGGCACCGCCGCCGCCCGCGCCCCCCGCTCCGCCCGCCTGCTTCTGCAGCGAGCTCATCAGCTGCTCCAGCGTGGCGCGGACCTCATCGCGCACAGCGTTGACCTGCGTTGACCGGGTTTGACCAGCGTTGACCGGGGTGGACAGGTGCCGGGGGTGCGCGGGTCGGGGCGTGAGGGGGCCAAGACCGCAGGCTGGAGTGCAGCCGCGTGTGTGGTGGAAGCGTGGCCTTCGGCCAAGCGTCGTCGCATGAACGTGGCATCGAGAGCAAAGAGCTGAGTTGGGGTGGCGTACATTCGGCCCATGCTTTCCTTGCTTGAAACCCGCCCACATCCCGGCGCAGGGGGTCCGCCCCCGTGTCGGCGCTTGGGTGGGGAGGGTTTTGGGGCGGCGTCACCGTGTCACCCCCGACCCCTGACCCGCTCACATCAGCGTTGGTCTTCCGCTCACGCTCCAGGAAGTTATCGTAGTTACCTGTTGCACGGGCCTGCGCGTTAGATTACCCGCCACGCGCATCCGAGCCACGCAACGCCACGGTGCAGCCGACGAGCCACAGACGAGTAAACAAGTCATGTCTGCATGCATTGAGAAGTGATCGGAAACGCAGTCACCTGTCGCCTGAACCCTGGACGATGGGCGCGGCTGAACGCCTCGCGCCGAAGCCACGCGCGGCCGTGAGGCCGAATGGGTTGATAAGATCGGCACAGTGTGCTTCCGGGAGTCGCGCGTCGCTCGCGCGGGCCCCGCGACGGTGTGCGGGCCGACGAGGACTTGCATTCTTGCGTAGAACCCCCCTAAACAGCTCCAGAGGCTAGCAGTTCGGAACTACGGAGGGTGAACGGAGTGTGAAGCGGATCTGTATGGTGCTGGGATGGGAGTGGCGACACGCATGGCGTTGAGCGGATAATAGCGTGTCGAGCGCTTGCGAGCGCATGCGACCACGCCCTTCTGCCCCCCACCTGCCCCCGCCTCTCCCGACCCTGGTTACGCATCCCCATGCGCTTGCTGCGGTCTGGGTCGGCGACCTCGGCGGAGCACACGGACCATACCCCTGGCAGCGCATGCCGGCGCATGCCATGGTCAAGACGTGCGCCATCGTCGAGCACCTGCGGCGGGAGCAGACGCCGTTGCCCCCCCCCCGCCTGCGTAGTCTGCGGAAATCGCCCTACGCCACACCACAACCAAGCGCTTCGCTTCGTTGATGTTCTTCTACCCCCCCCCCCGACGCCAGTCACCGCGGCACTACGCCCCGTTGTCTGTAATAACCCCCCCCCCCCCGCCCCCGCTCGACTCGCCGCATCGACAGGCAAGGGGTTAGCTGCATCACCGCGCACAGTGAGAGCTCACACCGCCGCGTCTGCACGTGGATGTAACGGGCTGTGCGGATCCCGCGACGAGCTGCGAAGAGAGATGGCACAGGGTCCTTAACCATGACATCATTTTTGGGCTGAGCCGCCGCGGCGGCTGGCGGCGCGTAGGGTGGTGGCGGGTAGCGGTGGCTAGGAGGAGGCGGAGCGGTGTCCGTGTAGATAAGACCGGGCAGCTAAGTCTGTGCTTAGGGGTGCGAGTCCCCCGACAACCTGCTATCAACGCGTTAAAGCTTGGTTGGATTATAGTGCGCCCACGGTTACCGCGGGGAATGGGTCGCGCAGCAGATGGGTGAGGGGCTCACTCGGCTCAGCCCTTTTCCGCCCCCATGGGGGCGCCCCGCTTGTCATTGGAGACGCCTGCAGGTCTGTGAGTGTCTCTTCAGCCGCTGGGCAGGTGGGCCATGGCCATATGTAAGACAGGAAAGAAGCAGATTGCGCTCATACTCCCAGGGCTGTCGTCCTCCTCAGAGCACAGGCCTACAACGTGTGGCCCCGCCGATGGTAGGTGACTAAGTTGCGTGCCAGGACGCCCCCACCCCCACCAGCCTGCCGAATCCCTCTCTCCCTACTCCGTTACAGCCCACAGGCTCGATAGGCAAAGCTCCTCCATCCAGGCTTGATTTGGGGCGTACGGCCCCTGCGGTACGGGCAGGAATGCCCTAGGGCCTCCGCGAGCCCTCTACTGCTGGGTGCGGTCTGGCAGCCACACAGCGCCGCGCAAGCCAGGTAAGCCGCTGCGTAATGCTAGGGACACGCGGCAGCCGAGGGCCGGAGACAGAGAAGGCGGGAGACGTCCCTCGTGCAATCAGTCCGGCTTGCAACTTTGAAACACGAAGTAGAGGCCAGAGATTGCTGCCGAGTGTTTGTGTGAGGGGGGGGGAGCAGGGAGGTACGGGGGCCTGGGGACCTGCTCCCCGGGGCAGTTGGGCATGGCGCGTCTGCGCTGGCACGGGGCTGAAGCTGCAGCGGGCCGGCAGGGGGGACCGGGTGTGAAAGCGCGTGTCTCGCGGCCGCTCGTCTCCAGCGCTCGCAACAATAACCCATTGCCCTACGAGGCTCCCGCGCCAGGTTTGGCGTTGCCCGGGGTGCCCGTTGCGCTGCAGCCAGGGGCAGCTGGCAATCACCATCTTCGCGGGGCCCGGCCCAACCGTGCGCCACGCCGTCAGGTATGGACGTTTGGCGCAGCTAAAAGCTGCCTTGTTCCAAAGCCAGTGCACGCGGGCAGGGCGCCGGAGAACACCGGGAGGCGGGAAACGACTCAAACTTGCATTGGGGCTGCCTGAGCGATGGGTACTAGTGCGGCTTGCCCTCCGCCTGTGCACATTCCGTGTGTTGCTGCCAAACTGCGCACCGCAGAAACACTCGCACCACCTCTAGCATCGTTACCAAGGTGCGGCGAGCTTTGCCTCCCGGACATGTTGTTGTCTCTGCGCTGGCGCCCCTTCGCTGCTCGCACCGCCCTAGCCATCATGCTAGAACACCCCTAGATCTACTGTGCACAGCACCCGATCAGAGCTGCCAAGCTGGTGGTGGAGCGTTGAAGCAGCTGATCTCATGCCGTTGTCCGCCCGCTGCTCTCCCAGGCATCACAATGGCTGACGAGGGCGAGGTTTCTGCTCTTGTGTGCGACAATGGCTCGGGCATGGTCAAGGTAGGCCTGGCGCGCTGCAGCTGCGCGGGCCTGCGACGGGCCTTCTGCTTCTGTGCCAAGGCGAGCCCGATCCGCTCACCGCCCGTCGCTTTGTGTTGCAGGCCGGCTTCGCTGGCGATGACGCTCCCCGCGCCGTGTTCCCCAGCATTGTGGGGCGCCCCCGCCACACCGGCGTGATGGTCGGGATGGGCCAGAAGGTGCGTCGACCGACTGAAATTTTGCACACAGGGAGCGATAAGTAAACATGCCTTGTCTAACCGGGCGTCCTCCGCGGGCAGGACTCCTACGTGGGTGACGAGGCCCAGTCCAAGCGCGGCATCCTCACCCTGCGCTACCCCATTGAGCACGGTATCGTTACCAACTGGGACGATATGGAGAAGATCTGGCACCACACCTTCTTCAACGAGCTGCGCGTGGCGCCGGAGGTGCGGCCGACCGACCGGGTGCAATTGGCGCGAAACCCGCACAGCTTGCCTGCGAACTGCTGTCTCACGGTCTCCCACCCCTCGTGCTGTAGGAGCACCCGGTGCTGCTCACGGAGGCCCCCCTGAACCCCAAGGCCAACCGCGAGAAGATGACCCAGGTGGGGTTGTGTGTTTTGGCCCTGTCCTGATGTCCAAGGTTCCGGCGCTGTGTGCCCAGAACATGTGCCAACAACCTCCTGTTGCTCCCTCTGCAGATCATGTTCGAGACGTTCAACGTGCCGGCCATGTACGTCGCCATCCAGGTGAGGCCGCTTGCGGGACAAGGGACCGCGGAGGAGCAGTCCGGGGCTCGCCGGTTGTCCCAGCCTGCCATCCAACCTTCTTAGCTTCACACCAGCTTCCAGTAATACCCTGTGGCGCGTTTTGCTCTACCTTACCCCTCCCGTGACCAACCCACTCAGTGTCTCTTTAGCCCCCCATGAAGCATCTGCCCTCGTCCGTCCCCCCTTTTGGCACCGCGGCCCTGTCCCCTGCTGCTCCTCGCCACTCAACCTTCTGCGGCTGCTTCCCACCACAGGCCGTGCTGTCCCTGTACGCCTCGGGCCGCACCACCGGTATCGTGCTGGACTCGGGTGACGGTGTGACGCACACGGTGCCCATCTACGAGGGCTACGCCCTGCCGCACGCCATCCTGCGTCTGGACCTGGCGGGCCGCGACCTCACGGACTACCTGATGAAGATCCTCATGGGTGAGCCAGCGGGAGAGCTAGCAGAAGCGGAGCGTCCTTGGGGCAGGGCGTACAGAGGGAATGCTGGTGGAGCTATGGGCGTGGGTGGAGGCCGGAGGGGGCGGTGGAAAGGCGGCTGCGGGGTCAGCTGTGTGGAGCGAGGTTCAGCGCCAAGAGCAGGGCTTGGTCCGTGTCAGCAGTCGCATGGGAGCTCTGCAAGCGCATGCCCGCCATTGGCCAAAGACAAGTAGCATGCTGAGATGGCAGGGGCACCCTGGAGTAAAGGCGCCCTGAAGCTAGAAGCAATCCTGCAAGCATAACCGAACCACAAGGGTCCGAACGCGTGGGCTGAGCATCCGCACATCGCAGCACACCACAGGCAAAGGCACCCTAGCGCCGCAGCTTGCATTGCGGTCCATTGTGGTCCCCACGCGCACCGGGCTCGACCAGCGCTCCAGGCCTTCGTCAGCTGGCGCCCGTGCGCGTCTGCCCATCACCACGCCATCTCACATTCCCTGCATCCCGCACCTTGTCCACTCCCCCCCAGAGCGCGGCTACTCCTTCACCACCACCGCGGAGCGCGAAATCGTGCGCGACATCAAGGAGAAGCTCTGCTACGTGGCGCTGGACTTCGAGCAGGAGATGGCCACCGCCATGTCCTCCAGCGCCCTGGAGAAGACCTACGAGCTGCCCGACGGCCAGGTGGGACGGGGGTGGCGGAGCGCGAAGGGGGAATGGGGAGGGAGGGCATGGGAGACACTAAGGGTGCGGGGCGCGCATGTGGGTCGGGACACGGTAGGATGGCAGCGCGGGGAGAAGGTTCGATGAGCGGGATCGTGGTTGTGCGTCCTGAGGAAGGTTAGCTGCCGACCCACATGGGGTCTCCCTACACGCGGCTTGCCGACCCACATGCGGACGAGCCTCGCCCCGCCTCACCACCACGCCCGCGTTCCACCCCTCCAGATGATCACCATCGGCAACGAGCGCTTCCGCTGCCCGGAGGTGCTGTTCAACCCCAGCATGGTGGGCATGGAGGCCGTGGGCATCCACGACACCACCTTCAACTCCATCATGAAGTGCGATGTCGACATCCGCAAGGTAGGCTCGGCCCCAATTCGCCAGGAGATTTGAATTCATCATGAGAACGCAGCACGCCTTCTTGTTACAGACCGCAAGAGCCCACCGAGAGCAGCTTTACCTGCACATCACCCTGCGCTGAACACGTTTCTCCCGTTTCACGTTCCTCCTCTGCCCCCCAGGACCTGTACAACAACATCGTGCTGTCGGGCGGCACCACCATGTTCCCGGGCATTGCGGACCGCATGTCCAAGGAGATTACGGCGCTGGCCCCGTCGGCCATGAAGATCAAGGTCGTCGCGCCGCCGGAGCGCAAGTACTCGGTCTGGATCGGTGGCTCCATCCTCGCCTCGCTGTCCACCTTCCAGCAAATGTGGATCGCCAAGTCCGAGTACGACGAGTCCGGTCCCTCGATTGTGCACCGGAAGTGCTTCTAGGCGCCCGCAGCGGAGGGCGCCCGTGCGCGGCGCGCGGGCGCGGTCGGCGCTCGTGTGGGGTGCGCGGGGGCCGCCGTGTGGGGTGCTGGGGAGTGTGGATGGAGAGAGGGGTTGCGGTTGAGCGGGTTTGGGGTAGCAGGGAAAGGCTGCTGCCGCGGAGCGTCGTGACTGCGGCCCGGCGGCGGCCGAGGGGGCGTGCGCGGGGATGAGGAGGAAGGCGGAGGAGAGGGTGCCCCGCCCGCCCTGCAGGCCGCGCTAGGTGGCGACGTGTCGCTGCCGGGTTGGGCCCGTCACGGCGGCGCATGGCCCGGCCGGCTGCCTCGTCGGCAAGGGCTGAAGGCGGGGTGGCCGTGTTGGGGGGACGCGCGTGGTCTTGGCTGCTGGGCAATCGCTCGGTAGGTCTTGAGGCGCGAGCGTCCTGGTGCCAGGCGCCGTGGGGGCGGATTGACCGTGGCTAGAGCTTTGTTGGTGCAACGGCTTGGAGCTGACGGTTGTCGGATCCGGGAGGTAGACGGGACTGTTCATAGCGTGTCGGAATAGCGGCGCAGGCGACGCAAACCGTCGTGGCGGGATGTGCGCGGATTGATTTGCGCTAGCCAGGGCTTGGCGCGTGCATGGGTGGGGTCGTGGGGGTGGGCAGCCGCGCCGTGGCACGCCGCACGGCAGATGGCGTGCTCGTGTAAGCTGCCGAGTGAAGAAGCTCCTGTATCGATGAATCCGCAGTATGGCATTCGCCGGCCACCTAGTCAGAGCGACATAACCTTTGCGGTTTGCCCAAAAAGCTCCAACTCACTACCTGCGGGCCGTGACGCGATCTCATGGCTTGCCGCCTGCATTCTCCTGTAATTTTTGACACAATGACATAGCTAGCATCGCGGCACCGAGACACGGACTTTGGCTCGGACAAGGGCTCGGGGCGATGCAACGACTCCGTGCGCCCGCTGCTGGGCTCCGGCAGCGGGCGCTCCCAGTATGCTGCCCAGTTCGACCTGGGCCCGTTTTGAGAAGGCGGCTCGGAGCGTGCGTGGTGAAGCCTGTCGCTGTCGCGCATGCCTCCGGCTCCGGGACCGCCGGCTTCGACTCGCCGCAGACCGGCTGGGGCGACGCTGCTCAGCCAGCAACAGGATTCGAAGAGGTCAGTTGACGGATGGCCTCCAGGGGGCCTCGACACGCCTGTCGGCTCAGCGAATGCTGCACGTGCGGTGCGGCACGACCCCGCTCGCGCGACAAGCCCCGAGCTTCTCGCTCCGACCACGGCACGTTCTCGCTGCCCAGGGGCATACCAGGGAAGGGGGGACTGCGTCACGCCGGCCCGGTCAAGTCAACGCGTGTGTCGGCGCGCGTGTCGGCAAACCCTGGCCTCGCTTCCCCCCGGCCTGCCCGGCCTGCAGGTCCTCCGCGCGCGCTGGCAGCAACTGACCCAGCGCCTGGGGCTGAGCCAGCGGGGCCTGGACCCACGCCTCTTCTTCCAGGTAGGGCTGATGGCGTAATGGTGTGGCCCGACTCGAGGGGCGACGGGGAAAGCTGCGTGCAGCTCGCGGCCCAGGGGCAGAGCCCCACGGCAGAGCCCAGCGTCTTGCGACCAGTACCGCAACCCGGTTGCTCCCTGCCGCCCGGCTGTAGCACAGCGACTGGCCGCCAGCCATGGGCCCTGAGATGCGCAGGGTCCCCCTGCCAGGCTCAGGCATCCTGGCCTCCCCGGGCCGACCTCGGCCCTCAGGCATCCGCGCCCCCCCCCCCCCACCCCCCATCTCTCTCCCCTTCCCCCCTTCCCCCCCAGGTGGTCCAGGTGGCCGCCTCCCTGGCCTTCATGGGCCTCTACATCTGGTCCACCTACGACCCCGCGGCCCGCGGCTCCTGGCGCCACGCGCTGGAGCTTGCGCTGTCGGCCTTCTTCGCATTCGACCTGGTGGCACGGCTGAGGGTAAGGGGGGGTTGGGGGGGGGGAGGATGGGGAGAGGGGTTGGGGATGGAACGGGGGGGACTGGTGGCACGGCTCGGGGTGGGAAGGACCGGGGCGGGGGATTGGGATTGGGAGTTGGCCTGATGTGGAGGGCGCCGGTCGGGACGGGTGCCGCGGCTTCCCCGGTGTGGTTGAGGGGTTTGGGGATGGCACTGGGAGGCATTGGGGTGGGGAAAGGGGGGTGGACCTGACGTGGAGGGCACGATGTGGCGCCGGTCCCAACCCCTCCCTGGCACCTCAGTCTTACCTCCCCTCCCCCCCCCTCCCTATCCCCTCTCCCTCATGTAGGGCGCCGGCAGCCAGTGGCCCCGCGAGCTGCTCAGCCCCGTGTCCCTGCTGGACGCCCTGTCCTTCGCCCCCGGTGTCATGGAGCTCATGGGGGCGGGCTGGCTGGGGGCGGGCCTGGTGGGGGCGGGGGTGGACCTGCGCTGGTTCCGGATCTTCAGGTGAGGGGGGGGGCGGGGGGGTCTGGTGGGGCGGGTGGGGGGAGGGGTGGGGGGGGGCTGGAGGGGTGGTGGTGGAGGGTCTGGGGTTGGAGGGGGGCAGGGGATGGCTGGAGAGGGGGAGGGGGGCAGGGAGGGGTTTGTTTGGCTGTGTTGTCGGGTCATGGTGCGCCAGGTGTGTGAGGGGCCGATGACAAGTCCCCAGGCGCTCACGTGACGGATGACGTGACGCGACACTCACGGTACCCACCCACTTACCCACCTGCAACCCCCTTGGCGCTTCCCCCCCCCCCAGGGCGCTGCGCCTGCTGCGGCTGTGTCTGCTCACGGGCAACCTCCCCCTCATGAAGCTCAGTCGCTCGGCGCTGCTGAGCGGGGCGGTCAACGTGCGGCTGATGCAGGTGGGGGGACTTAGGGGGGAGGGAGGCGGAGGAGAGGGACGGACGGGCAACGCAGGGGGGGACCACGCAGCGGCGTGGACACGGGCGAAAGAGGAGAGGGGAGAGCATGGGGAAGAGGGCCCCTGGCCCCCTTGAAGACCCCTGGCTTCCCCTCCCTGACTCTGGCCCCTTCCCCCCTTCACCCCCCATCTCGTGGCCAGCGTGTGCGCCCTCCTCGTCACCGCCGCCAGCCTCGACCCCTTGCCCCCCTCCCTCACATCTGCCCCCTTCTCCCCCTAACCCGCCATCCCCCTCCCCCCTTCATCACCCCCCCTCCCCCCTCCCCATCCCCTGTCAGCTGGTGGCCAGCGTGTGCGCGCTCCTCTTCACCGCCGCCTCCCTGGTGCACGCCGTGGAGCGCCTGCCCTGGCACGACGCGCTCTACTTCGTGACCACCACCCTGACCACCGTGGGGTACGGGGACGTGGTGGTGCACTCCATGGCGGGTGAGGGGGGGGAGGCAAGAGGGGGGGGGGCAAGAGGGGGGGGGCAAGAGGGGGGGAGGCAAGAGGGGGGCAAGGCGAGAGGGGGGGAGGTAAGAGGGCAGGAGGGGAAGGGAACGGAGAGGAGGGGAGGCAAGAGGGGGGGGGGAAGGCAAGAGGGGGGGGCAAAGGCAAGAGGGGGGGGGGAAGGCAAGAGGGGGGGAGGCAAGAGGGGGGAAAGAGGGAAGAGGCAAGAGGAGGGGAGTGTAAGGGACGCAGGCTGTGCAAGACCAGGCGCCTCCTTGACCCTTGCCTCCCCCCCCTCCCCCCCCTGTCAGGGCGCCTGATCGTGCTGATCTTCATGGCGGTGGGGGTGGTGCTCATCCCCGTGCGCACGGGGCAGCTGTGGGGGCAGCTGGCCTCGCGCCGCGTCACCGCGGGGCCCCTGCGCCCCGGTAAGGCGGTGGTGCTGCTCAGCGGGCGGCTGACGGAGGTGCGCGGCTTCGCGGACCTCACCGACGAATTCTTCCACCAGGTGGGGGGGGTGTCCAGAGGAGGTCGTACGGTTGTACGGGTGTGCTGTGTGTGTAGGGGAGAAGCGTACGCTGGGCTTCGCGGACCTAACCGACGAATCATTTGCACCAGATGGGGGAGGGGGGGGAGGAAGTTGCGGGCCGTACGGTTGTACGGTGTGGTTGTATGGTGTGACTGTGTGTAGGGGGGAAGCGAGGGGGGAGGGGAGGGAGAGGGGAGGGGCGAAGGGGAGGGTGGGGGGAGGGAGACGGGTGGCCCAAACACACAAAGCCAATGCCACACCTGTCCTACCCCCTCGACCCCCCCCCCCCCTCAGGTCCGCCAGCAGCGCTTCATCCCACGGGACGTGCACCTCACGGTGCTGGGGAACAAGCCGTCGTACGAATTCGTGGCTTTCCAGGTGGGGGGCCGTGGGGGAGGGGCGGCTTGGGGGAAGGGGGCGGGGGCTTAGGGGTAGGGGGAAGCGCGAGAGATGGGGGGGGGGGGGCTCTCTGAGAGGGGCGGATGGTGTGTGTTCAGGGCTGCTCGTGTAAAGGCCAGGAAAAGCGCAGGCGAGGTGATTAGCCGGCCGGTCTGTGTGTGTGTGTGCCCAGCGATGGCACGCGCGCGTGTTGAGCCCGGTCAAGACTGCCCCCCGGGTCCCCACGTCTTTTCCCCGAACGCATGCCCCCTCTTGGTAAACCCTCCGGGCCCCCCCTCCCCCCCCCAACAAACACCCCCACTCCCCCCCCCCCCAGGAGCTGAACGACTCCCGAATGACCCTGGTGGAGGGCTCCGTGCTCAGCGCCGCAGACCTGACCCGCTGCCGGGCGGAGGCGGCGGAAGGGGTGCTGGTGCTGGGGGACAGGTGCGCCCGGCCCCAGCAGCAGCCTGCGTGCTGTGCGTGCTGTGGACAGCGTACTGCGTGCTGTGCGCCCCTCGCCCGCCCCCGCCCTGGCAACCTTGCAGCGTATCCCGTCCCATCCCCCTCCCACCCTCCCCCGCACCCCCACCCCCCAAGGTTTGCCCACGACGCCGCCGCCGAGGACCTGGACGTACTGTTCCGGGTGTGGGCCATAAAGTCGTACACCAAGTGCGTACCGCTGACCGTACAGGTACGGAGCTCGGGGGCATGGGCGGGGGGTGAGGGTGGGGTGACTGGGGTCCGGGGCGGGGGCTGCAGCAGCGTGGTTTGGTTAACCCGTCACCCCCACCCTCCCTCCCGCCCCGCCCTCTCCCCAGGTCCTGCGCGCCTCAGCCCTGGACAAGGTGACGCCCTTCCTGGACCCCCACCAGGTGGGTTGGCGGTTGACAGTTGACATTTGGCGGTTGGTGGTTGACAGTTGTTGACACTTTGGTGGTTGACGGTGCCGGGCAGGGCAGGGCACAGTGCCAGGCGCTTGGTGGGGAGTCCTGCTCGGCCACTCGTCCCCCCTTCCCTTAACCCCCTTCCCCCTTACCCCCCTCCCCCCCCCCCCCCCCCCCCCCCCCCCCCCCCCCCCCCTCTGACAGGACGTGGTCATATCCGTGGAGCAGATGCGCCACCGCCTGCTGGCGCTCTCGGCGCTGTGCCCCGGGGCCTCGGCGCTGCTGGGGAACATGCTGCACACAGCCGCCATGGGGAGGGGGCTGCAGGCGAGTACGGCACCGTACGGCACCGTGGCGTGGGGGGGTCAGGGGGGTCTGCAGAGGCAGGCGGGGGCGTGGGAGCGCTGGGGGCAGGAAAAGGGTGCTTGGTTTTGAGAGGAGGAGTCCAGGCTTTGGGAGTCAGGCGGTCCGATGGGGGTGCTGCTTCCTCCGCAGCCCTGCCTTGGGCCCTCCCTTGCCGTCCGTCCGCCTCTGCCAATTGGCCCCACCCGCCCTCGCGCCTGCCCCCTCAAAGGACTCGGTCTTCCGGCCCCCCGGAGGCCCCGCGCCGCGGCTGGCGGGGCGGTCCTGGTTCGCCGAGTACGTGCGGGGGTGCGGGCACGACATGTACGTCGTTGCCGTGCAGGTACGACAGGGCGAGTCAGCGGTGCCGTACATGGCACGTGCGCAGGTGCTGTGTCGCATAGGTTTTGTCCAGAGCCTGAGGACGTGCGCACCCATCCCCCCATTGCAAACCCCCCTCACTCCGGCGCAGCCCTCCGTTGCTGCCGCCGCCCCCGCCTCCGCCGCCTACCCGCCGCCGCCGCCCCCGGCGCCGCCGCCGCCGCTGCCGCCGCTGGGCGCCCTCCGCCACGCGCTGGACGGCATCGCCGGCGGCGCCGCCGCCGCTGGCGGCGGCGGCGGCCCGGCGGCGGGCATGGTCGGTCGTACGTTTGGGTCGGTCGTACGGGCGGCGTTCAGGGAGAAGCACGTGCTGGTGATCGGTGAGCGCGGGGCTTGGGAATCCTGGGATTCCTGTCAGTCTTCAAGTTGAGAGTCTTCCTGGACGCTGCAGGAAGGGTGCCTTGGCTCCATCCTAAGCTGGTGCGGCCCCCGCCTTCAACCCCAGGCATGCTCCCGGGCAACGGCTACGGACGTGTGGTCCTGAACCCCCCACACAGGTGTGTGTCGACCCGCCGCATGTGGACACCAGGACCAACTCCGGGGTATTGAGGGATAGAACCGGGCGATCATGCCTCCCCCGCTTCGGCCTTTGGCTGACGTCCTTGCCTTCCCCTCTGTCTGCAGCCGCCTCTCGGCCACGAGTGACCATCTCACCCTCACCTCCCTTGCATGTCTGACCTCCAGACCATGACCTCGTGCCCTCTCCCCTCCCCTTCCCCTTCCCCCTTACGTCTATGTCTGTTCCATATGTCTACGTCTGCAGCCGTGAGCTTGCCGCCAGTGACCAATTGGTAGTGATCGCCCACTCCGAGGCACACGCCGAGGCCCTACACCGCGACACCGCCGTCGCCGCCACCGCCGCCGCTCTCGACGCCGCCGCGGCGGCGGCTGCCGCCGCCGTGCTGAGCCCCGCCGAGGCCGCCGCCGCCGCTGCCTCCGCCGCCGCGGCGGCGCTCGTAGCCTCCTCGCCGTCAGGCTCCGCTGACGGCGCCGCCGGCGGCGGCGGCGGCAGCCCCGGGCGTAACGGCAGCGGAAGCGACGTCGACGAGGGGGAGGCCAGCGGGAGCACCAGCGGTGGCCGGGGTAGACGAACCGCCGCAACTCCTCGCGTTAAGCGATACCTTCCGTCTTTAGCTTCTTGGGATGAGGAGGATGCGTTGGCATACTATACAGAGCGAGAGGGCAACTTTTTCGCTGGCGGCGTGGCGTCGCCGGCAGGGCGTGGATCTGGTTCTGGATCTAGATCTGGATCTGGGTCGCGCAGCCCTGGCGGCGGCAGCCGCCGGATGGGTGCTGGGGGGGAGGAGTGGGGCGGGTCGCGGGACGGAGAGGAGGAGGAGGACGACGATGCAGAGGAGGCGGCCCGGCGGCAGCGGAGCGAGGCTGTCGAGCGAGCGTTAGAGGTGGCGTTGGCATTAGAGGCGGCGGCGGCGCGCGAGGCGGCGGAGGCTGCCAAGGCCGCCGCGGCGGAGGCGGCGGTTGCGTCGCCGGCGACGGTGACGGCGCTGGCGGCGGCCGGCGGCGGCGACAGCGGCGTCCCGCCCGTCGCGGCGGCGGCGACGGTCACGATGCCAGCCGCCGCCGCCACGGCGGCGCCGTCGGCGCCGACCAAGGCGTCCGTGGCGGCGGCGGGCTCTGCCGTCAGCTCCGGTGGGCCGCCGCCGCCGCCGGCCCACACCGCCGTCGCCGTTGGCGGGAACGGTCATCACGGGTATAGCCTTCACAACGGCGCCAACGGTCACGTGGCCAACGGCCAACCGCACACGACGGCGTCGGGTTTCGGGCCCAACGGCCGGATCACGATCAGCATCAACGAACAACGCTTCCCAACGACCGCTGCCACCGCCGCCACCGCCGTCCCCATCGCCAGCCCCGCCGCCGCCGCCCCCGCCGTACCAACCGCCAGCGCCGCCGCCTCCGCCGCGCCGCCGGCGGCCGCCGCCGCCGCCACCGCGGGTCCCGGCAGCCAGCCGCCGACCCACATCACGGCGGCGGCGGCGGCGGCGAACGCCGCCAACGCCAACGCCTGGGCGACGGGGCGGCCGCCGCCGCAGGCGCCCAAGCCCCACTCAATCGCGGTAGGGCCAAACACCTCTGACGGCCCCAGCCCCTGTGTTCTCCACCCATGCCCGTCAGCCCATACCCCACCCTACAGCTCACGCCATCCTTCCCTCTCGCAGCCCGTCCCCCTCACCCCCCCCCCCCCCAACCCCTCCCCACACACCCCCTCCCCCTCCCCTCCCCCCCTGCCCCTGTCAGGACGCCCCCTGGCGCCAGCCCGAGCCCGCCCCCGCCGAGCGCCGCGGCCACGTCATCCTGGCGGGGGCCATAGACTCGTTCGTGGAGTTCGCCCGCGTGCTGCACGCCTGCGGGGGCATGAAGGGTGCGGGGAGGGTGGGGGGAGGGGGCAGAAGAAGGGAGGGAGGGGAGAAGCTGGCAATGGGGAACTGGAGGGGCCGGCTTGCGCGGGGCGGGTTTCGGGTAGCTCACCGGGTGCCTTTCCTCTCCAGTTTCCGATACTCAGATCGACCCCGCTGCCCCCATGCCCCCGTCGGCGCGATCCCGCTCAGCAACAAACACCCCATGCCCCCCACCCCCACCCCAGACCCTGAGTCCGGCTTCTCCGCCCTCGAGGTCGTCTTGCTGCACCCCAACCCGCCGGAGCAGGCAAGCGAGGGCAGCGAAGGGGGGTGGGCCCTCTCAAGGGTGTGGGGGTTGTCGCGGCCTCTCGGGGCGGCTTTGGCCCCAGTCGTGGGCCGGTGGGTGGGCCTGAGCAGGGGGCCTTTGGTGGCGTGGATCCGGCTTTGGTGGCGTGGATCCGTTTGGAGGTCGTCAGCAGCAGTGGAGCTCATACTCACACTGACAAATCGTGTTTTCCCTGCGTGACGCGACGTCCCAACCCATTCGTGCACCCCTGCCCTCCCCTCCGCAGACGGTGCTGGCGCTGGGAGCGCTGGGGCCCACGCGGGTAGGCGCAGGGTCGGGTCTCGGGCGGGGGGGGCGGCCGATGGGAGATGCATGCAACACGCGAGGCAGGGTTGAGGTCCTCGCCACGGTCCGCCTGCCTGCACAATACGATATTACGATATTAGCTCGACAGCTGAGGCCCGCCCTGCCCCCACGTTTCTGCGCTCTGCCGCAGGTGGTGCGCGGGAGCCCGGCCGACCCCAAGGCTCTGGAGCAGGCGGGAGCCGCCCAGGCCAGGTGGGGCGGACTGGGGGCTGTGGACTGGGCTGGGCTGCAGGTCGGGCTGTGTGGGCATTGCACGGTGGTTGGTGGGCGGGAGCCCAGCGGCGGATGTGCGCGCCAGTGAACACGTGTGTTGGGAGGGCTGTGGGCAACGCTGGACCGCTCCCTAGCCAGCTCTCTCGTTGCCGTTTCCGCCAACCCCCCCCCCCCTCCAGGTGTCTGGTGTACCTAGGGCACAGCGAGCGGCCCGGGGGCCCCCGGGGCGCTCCCCCTCCCTCGGGGGACGCCGCCTCCGCCGCCTCCTCGGGGGCGGGGGAGGGCAGCGACTACGGAGCGACCACACGCGCGGGGGTGCAGGTGCGGGGAGGGAGAAGGGGCAGAGGGGTGGGGGGAGCACGGGGTTTTGGTTGTATGCCGAAGGGGTTCCACCTGGGGGAAGGGGTCTCCAAGGCTCCCAGGCATGCGCGCCCCCTCCCCCGCTCCCTCCGGCGCGATCCCGCTCAGCAACGAACACCCCCTTCCTCCCCCCTGCAGGCCGACGCCAAGGCGCTGCTGACCCCCCCCCCCCTTCACCCCCGCCGTTCTTGCCTCCCTCCTAGGCCTCTTCACCACCCCACCCCATCCCCCTCTCCCCTCAACCCCACCTCACCCTCCCCGACCCACCCGCAGGCCGACGCCGAGGCGCTCCTCACCTGCTACGGGGTGGGCGAGGACTCGTCTTGCTCCCCCACGCCCCTGGGCCCAGACGACTCCGCGCACGGATCAATGGACGGCTGCCCCACGGGCTACGGGTGCGTGGGGTGCTGGGAGGGGAGGGGGTGGGGGACCTGGGCGCGCAGGGGCTTACACGAGATCCACGGCCCGGGCCCGTGGGCCTGCCACCCGAAACCCGAATTGCCTTGGACGTTTGAGCCGTGGGAGGGGAGGCCTTGGGGGTGGCCCTGGGCGTGCCTCCGAAGGGGGTGGGCCGAGGTGCCGGCATGCCGTACTGGCAAACCGCGAGGGATGTTGTGCCCCCGCGCCTCATGCATGCCTGGCTCGCCGTGACCCGCGACCCCTCCCACTGTAACCCAGCCCCGCCTCTTCACCCCCGTGTCCCCGACTCGGCGGTGCGACACTGCACCTCTACACGAACGATCTGTACCTTGGCGCCGGCGCGATCCCGCTCAGCAACAAACACCCCCGTGTCCCCTGCCCCGCCCCGCCCCCGCCCCCAGGTACGCCAGCGGCGGCGACGAGCTCTTCCCGCCCGGCTTCTCCGCGCCCTCGTTCGCGGTGCGGGGGCACTCGGTGGTGGAGCTGTCCTTCACCTCCTCGGTGCGCTTCCTGCAGCCGGGGCTGCTGCTGCAGGTGCGTGGAGGGGGGTGCTCGGGCAGACAGTTATCGTTGGGAAGGCGGAGGAAGGCTGGGGTTGTCATGGCCATGCAAGGTGGGGTATGGGCGGAAGGGTTTGTGCAGCCGGGGCTGTTGCTGCAGGCGCGTGCGCGCCTGGGGGCACTGCGGTGCCAGGGCCCAGTCGCAGCGTTTGTGCTGTTGGGGTGCGGGTAGGAGGGAGGGGTAGTGAGGAGGGGGCCCTACAGCTGGCGGGGCGGCTGCTACAGGTGCGTGCTGTGGGGTGCCGGGGCGTGAAGGCGTTGCGCAGTGGGAGGGGCGGAGGAAGGGGGCTGAAGTAATGGAGACCTGTGGGGGCGGAGGGGCTACGGTGCCAGGGCCCAGTCGAAGCATGTGTGCTGGTGGGGTGGGGGTGCGGGTGCGGGTGCAAGTAGGATGGGGGATCGTACGTGTGGAGGGGGCTCTACAGCCGGCGGGGCTGCTGCCGCAGGGTCGTGCGCGCGTCGGGGAGCGGCGGAGGGGGGGGGCGCTGCAGCTGGGGCTGCAGCTGTGTGGATTGAAGGTTTGGCGCTACAGCCCCTTTCTCGTCCCTTTCCGCAGCGGGGGCGCGTGTGGTCGGGAAAGCGGAGAAAGGGTTTCGTTCAGGAAGGGTCCAGGAGCAAAGGCGCTCCACCCCTGGGGGCGGCCCGGAGGTGCAACGCGCAAGCGCTGTCCAACCTCGTCCCCTCGCACCCTTGCTGCTCCCCACCCTCCCTCCACCCAACACCCAACACCAACCCCAACCCCAACCCCCAGGGCACCAGCGTGTGGGACGAGTCCTGCGCGCTGCGCGGCGCCGCCGCCCTCCCGCGGCGCTCCTGGCGGCAGCGCTGCGAGGCGGAGGAGGCGGCGGCGGGGCACGGGCTGGTCCAGTGGCAGACCAACATCTACTACGGCGCGGGGCGGGTGGTGGTGCCGGCGCTCATGGACACAATCACCATCCAGGCGTTCGCCAAGCGGGTGAGGGGGGGTAGTGAGGCGGGTCTTTGTGGTTGAAAGGTGTGCCGTACAGGTGGTTGCGAGGTGTGCGGGGGCGCTGGCCAACAGGCAGGTGGGCGCTTGTGGCGGGGCCAAGCGGGTGGGTGGGCACCTCCTTCAAAGCCTCCTCCTTTTATCCCTCCGCCTTCCCCCCTCTCCCTCTCCCCTCCCCCCTCCCCCCCCAGAACCTGCTCCTGGACGTCATGTCGGAGCTGTGCGGGGACGACGGGCGGCCGGGGGGCACCCTGCTGCGCCTGGAGCCGGTGCCCAGGCAGCTGGCGGGGCACTCATACAGGTGGGGCGGAGGGGTGGGGGGCAAAGATGCGGAGGGAGGGTGGGAGGCAATACTCGCCCGCTTGGGGCGGTTTGGGGTTTGCGAGGCGTGGGGGAGCTGGGGGGGGGGGGCAAGGGATGGGAAGTATCCGCGGGCGGGCGTTCGGAGATCGGTGGAATGGTTCCGTGCGCCGCAGCCCGGCGTTGCTTTCGTCCTAAGGACTGGGACCTGGCCTGCCGTATACACGTCCATGCCCGTGCCTGCAACCGTGCCTGCCGTACAGGGAGCTGTTCGACCACGTGGTGGCCAGCACGGGCGCCGTACCGCTGGGGCTGTACCGCAGCAAGCCCGAGAACCCCGCCTGGCGGCTGCACTTCGTGTCCACCAACCCCGCTTGGGAGGATGTCGTGTCAGCGGACGACAAAGTCTTCGTACTGCGCCCCGCGGACCCGCTGCTGGCCTTCTGAGGGCCCAGGCTGGGCCCGCTGCGGGCCCCTGGAGGGCCCCACTGGGCCTGCGCCCAAGCGGTGACAAGCACTCCCTTGGTGGGTTGAATGCCTCCCGGCTCCTGGCCTCGACCCCGGACCTGGGGCCTGTGTAGCCCGACCTGAGGCCCTATCTGTGCCGTAAAAGCAGAAGGGCAGATGACGAGAGAAGTGACGCGTGCGTAGAGACGATAACCTACCGGTTGCTGAGAAGTCGGCGTTGGCACTGGAGTGCGCTTGGGTTTAGGCCGCCGCCGGTTTTGCACGGTTCGCACGGCCATGGCTTCGATTTCCCCAGCGTCGTCCATCGCATGGTTTTGCTGTTCATTTCGTCTATGGCTTGACGATGTTCATTAGCCAAGCAGGATGCGTGTGCGCGAGGGCGTTTGCGCGCGCGCATTACAAAGTGGTCGATGAGCTTTGAGGTTTTGCATTGTTGAGTGGATGGATCCTGGACTGAGGAACGCAGCCGTACGCATGTGTTGAGATATGCACGTGCAGGTTGGCAAGATGCTGAACTTTCGGGCTCTGGTTCGAAGCTGGTACACACAGGTACACAGGAGGGGCAATGCGGCGCAGGGCGGACTATCAGAGCTCAGGCCGGCCCTGGGTTCCGGTTCGCCGGATATTATGCAGGGAACATGGGACGCGGCATCTCTCTCTGCAGGGACACACTGTGACCATGGAGGGCCAACTCGGCAAAGCATGTCGACAGCTTGCCGCTGAGACACTGAGCAACGTTACATCGTACCCTCGCTCGGGCAGTTTGCAATCGGCAACGTTACATCGTACCCTCGCTCGGGCAGTTTGCAATCGGCAACGTTACATCGTACCCTCGCTCGCTGGGCTCCTGCAACGTCCACCCGAAGCGCACCATACGTGCCGTCGCAGCGGATAGCACTGGTGCATCCTCAGCCCCGAGCCGGCAGCCGCCCGCATCAGCACGCACACTCCCAGACCCACCACTGAGCGGTGAGAGTGGGCGCGCAAAACAACACTGCTGAACTGAGAAGCCTCCACCTCCAGCTCCAGCCAACGACCCTCACGCTGTACAAACGCGGGTCGCAAGTCACAACAACCGCCAACAACGGGCATGCCATAAATGTAGCAATGGATGCCCTCGAGCCTGGCAAGGCCCCTAGGCATTGCGGCCAGCCCTTGTCATTACAAGCCCGTGTGCGGAACCGGACCGAGCTTATTCCCTGCCAACCGCCAGCCACTGGGGTGCTGTGGTTGGGTTGGCTCCCAGCAAAGGGTGGCTTCCAGCGTATGGGGGGCCTCCTCACTTCTTCACGGCCGCCGGGGCGGCCGCCGCCTTAGCGGGGGCCGCGGGCGCCTTGTCCTTGCAGAAGGCCTGGCACTGCAGGGGGGCGAGCGGCAAGATGCAGCAGGGCCGCAGCGGTGGCGACGGCGCGAAGGTCAGCCGCGTCAGCGATCCGGGGTCCATCAAGTCCTGCCCTCCCTAACCCCTCAGTCCCTAGGTCAGGCACAAAGACTGTCGCCACGTTGCAGCCCGCGGCCGGCAGTCCTTCTCAATGCTTTCCATTCCCTGGACCCCCGCACTTCCTTCTATAAGCATCCCAGACCGCTTCCTCCCCCCATCCCGCCTCCTCCTTATTCCCCCCCTCCCCCCATCCTTCCTCCCCCCCTCCCCCGTCCCGCCCCCCCTCCCCCCCCACCAGGCAGGCCATCGCCACCGCCACCGCTACCCCCGCCCCCTCCCCTATGCGGCGATGGGGCTGAGGTCAGCGGCCCGTCAAGTCGATCAGCCCACAGCCCACAGGCTCCCTCCTTCTTCCCTCCCTTGGATCCCCCTCTCTCGCTCCGTCCCCGCCTCTCATCCTCCCTCCCTTATCCGCCCTCCCACCCTCCCCCCCCCCCATCCCGCCTCCCCTCCCTCCCTCTCTACCTACCCTTCCTCCCCCATCCCGCCTCCCCCATCCTGCCCCTCCCCCTCCCCCCCTCACCAGGCAGGCCACCCCCACCGCCGCGTTGCCCACGGCCTTGGCGATGGCCAGGTTGCGCTTCTCGTGGCCGGTCTTGGCGAAGGCGGCGTTGCAGGCGCCCGCGGCCAACCAGGAGGCGCCTGCGGGCGTGGGGCAGGGGGGCGGATGGAGAAGGGAGGGAGGGGTACTGAGGCAGGGTGGGGGGAGGCGAGGAGGAAGGGGACAGGACAAGGGAGCACGGACATGAGCGACTGAGTGGAGTGGAGTGGAGTGTTTGAGAAGCGCCGTTAGAGGCCTGGCCCGGGGGCCTGCCCACAGGGCGCAGTCAACTGCACAGAGTGTTCGTCTCCACACACCCGCCCCACGGTCTTGGAGCTGAGGGGTCGGGACCCCTTCAGGGGGGGGGCGTCCGCCCACAGGCTGCCGCCAGCCCTGAGACGCCCTGAGCAAACCCACCCGCGGCCTTGAGGACACACTAACAGTAACCCCCTGTCGCTTTACTAGTTACTGGTTCCTGGGGTTGGCCCACTAACCCCCGTGCTTCACGTACCCGCGGCCTTGAGGACGCGCTTCTTGTGGGGCCCGTCGGCGTCGCCAGCGGCGGCAGCGCTCACGCCAGCCGTCATGAACTGCGGCGTGCAGGTGTCGGGGCGGGAGGTGTCGGGAGGGAGGTGCGGCGGGGGCTCAGCGCCTCGTGTGCAGCACGCGGGGCCGGGCCTATGCGGACGTACGTCGCAACCCACTTCGGAATGTCGAGCATTCTGCAAGATCATCCCAACCCGAGACCCACCAGGACGGCCCCGAGCCAGCGGGTGTTCTGCAGCACGGGGCGACGCCGGGGCAGGGCATTCAGCGGGTGTCGCTGAGTCGACCGACCCGGTGGCAAGAGAGCGCCCTCGATCACATCACCTGCTTACCGTGTCGTTGCGTCCGGCCTTGTCGGTGCCGTGAGTGTCCTGGAAATGACTAGGCGCGAAGAAGGCATGCGCGCCATAGGCAGCAGCGCCGACAGCCTGGCCGACGAGGAACTGCGAGCAGCAGCATCATCACAGGTCACATGCCGAGGCTCCAGCGGCGCAATCGCGGCAATTGCTGCGAGCAGCGCGGCCCGCGCTTGCAGCGGCATGCGCACCTTGTCGTCGGTGGTTCCGAACTTCATTTGCGATAACGGGCTTCGTAAGGTGAGAAGTAGGACGACTGGCGTGTGTGCAACAGTGCCACAATGCGCATCGGAGAGGGCAAGCGCCCAAATGGGACAAGTCGAAACGTGACGTCAGCAGATTGCAGGGTCAAACCAACCGCCGCGTGGCCACAGGAAGCAGATTACAATTGTGCGCAGAGTACACGCCTCCGTAATGTTCGCAGTGTGCGCAGGAGCCGAGCTGGTCGACGGCACTTGGGGTCGCAACCGAGAGCATGTCCGGCGCCCCGACTTACGCCATCATGCCAGTCTACGTCAGTCTGGTCAGAAGCTGATGAACGTTACCAGGGAACGCGAGGTCGGCACAGGGGCCCCGTGGGCCACGCCACGAACCCTCGTCGCCCCCCCCTGCGCCCCTCGCCAGGCCCCAAGCGCATGGCCCCACCTTGACCCTCGAGCCCCACTGGGCTTCAGCGCGTACCGGTAGACAGAGCAAGGGCGGCAAGGCGTGTGGAGTCGGCTCAGGCAAAGTGTCGGGGCCGACCCGCCATCCCCGCCAAAGAGCAACAGGCAGGCACAGCCGCAGCAGGTTATCGGGCTTTGCGCGGGCATTGGGCACGAGGCATTAGGCACAGGCCATCGCGCCCCCAGCCACGGGGTCTCTGGCCGCAGAGAATTCAAGAGGCAACCTTGACCCATCTTACACAGTGAGGAGGGAGAGAGAAATCATACAGGCTGAGGCCGCACCATGCATGAGGACATGGTGGCTGACCTCACAGGTTGGTTGCCTGGCACTCTCGTCTTTTAACCTCACAGGTCCCTGGAGGGCAGAGTCTGCCCTCAGGACGCCACCACGCAACACCCCGCCCCGCCGGCGCTCACAGCTACTCCTGCCTGCACCCTTTCATCCTCCGCTCCCTGAAACACAATGAAGGCTTCAGCGCTATCCGAGGGGTTCAGCGTGAGGAGGGGTGCCCCGTCCCAGGCTCCCATCCAGCCCCAGGGAGCCCCAGGGCGTCCAGCCCACGTTGTCACCAGCACAGACAGGCTCCGGCGGACTCATGTCAACTATCACCAGCTATCACAATCACCAGCAGCAGGTGCTGACATAAGCGCATGCCTTAGCCGCAAGGCGATGTCCACCACATCGCCGACCTGAGGCAGCAGCTCTCGACCACGGTGGGTCCAAACCCTTCCGAGATTAGCAACTGTTACCTTACTAGCAAGGTATGAAGGCAGCACATGTAATACTAGTCTTGGCGCGCGTGGAAAGCAAAGGACTTGGTGGGGGTACGATAAGGTTGAGCCTCGACGCGCAACAAACCCCCCAAGGTCACGGGATGGGGCTAGAAGACAACGGAACAAGCGGGAGCGCCCTCCCGACAGGACCAACCACAAACAACGCCCGTACCGCGTATGCTGTGGGCCCAGCCAGCCCTATGTATAGTACGACAAGTTGTGCTTAGGATCCAAGTGTGACGCAATGTGATATATGGCCGCAGTATGGCCGCCTCCGCAGCCCTAGTTCCAATCCTGTTCAATTCTTATGCAGCTTTGGCTTCAGTGCGTAGCACCAAGATCCTGTTCAGCTTGGCGCTTCACGCGCGGCGTGGACACTGCTGCCAAGACTGTGCGCTGTACCGGTACTCACGCACTATTCCATACATACTCTTTACTAGGGGATCGGGCGCTCCGGTTGCGACGGGGGAGGGCAGACCGACAGCGTCATGAATTGGAACAGGCGGCGGCGGTGGGTTGGCGGCTCCGGAGCAACAGGCGTCTGAGGGACAACAGGCAGGGGAGGGTGGCAGGAGGGTTTTGGGGGGGGGGGGTTCTGCCTCACTTCGCTCTTGCGGTTCACCCACACACCCTGCAGCGCCTCCCCTGGAGCGACACGAGCCTCAACCCACGCCAAGCCACGCGGACCCACTCCACCGCTCACCTCGCAGCCATTGGCCATGTCTCCATCTGCAGGAGGCCAGCAAAAGGGGGCAAGGCAAGCCAGGAGTGAAGGGGAAGGGGCAGTCACCACGCCAGGGCCGCCGTCTGTGACCTATGCCCTCCGCCAGCGGTATTAGGGGCAAACCGCACGGCATGGCCTCGGAGCTCGGACCACCTTCCCCGCTTTTCGCGGATACACCACTCAAGCAACCCCCAACAGCTTCACGTTGTCTTCAACCCCCGCTCACCGCAGTCCGCCCAGCCCGTAGCGCAGCCCGAGGCGGGGTCTGAGGGGTTGGGCTTGGCGTAGGCGCAGGTGCGGCTGGGGGGCAGGGGCGGTGGCGGCGGGGGCTCGTCCAGCAGGGGGTCGATGAGCGGCGCCAGTGCTTCCATGAGCATGTCGGCCAGGGTGGGCTCCGAGGGCTCCAGGCAGAGCACCTCCACGCCCGGTGCCAGGTTGACAACCTGCTCGTAGCAGTCTGGGGGGTGGGATGTGGGGTGGGTTGGGTGGGTGTGGGGGGGGGGCGGTGGGGGGGTCAGAGCAGGGAGAGAGTACGAGAGTCCCCGCGTGCGTGCCTGTTCTACCCCGCCTTAGGTCCTCCCAGCCCATCCAGATCGCACTCCACGGTATTCACCGCTGCGTCCCCTCGGCCCCTCCCTGCTCACTCGCGCGGAGGCTGAAGCAGCTGTCACCGGCGCAGCTGCTCGGAGAATTCACCACCACCTGCACGATCGAGGAGTACTACTCCGTTAGTAACGGTAGGTGGGGCCGGAGTTAGCTAGGGCGCACCGGTGAACTGATTGCCGGTGGTGCTAATGCTCGGCGGGTAAAGCACAGCAGCCATGTCAGAAGCAATGGCACCCGCTTCCTTCTGTCGTTTCAGCCTCTCATTCCGGGCACGTCCCGCACGTACCTCGCAGCCGTTGGAGAAATTTAAGTCTGAGCCCCAGGACGGGGCGAAAGCAAGGGCGGCGGGGGGCGTGAGCACAGGCCTGATGAAGCAACTTTGCGAAATCGCTCCCCGCCCAGCACTGGGTGGACTAGCTCAGCCCAAGCCTCCGGGCCAACACAAAGCGACTGCCACGAGGATTGCGCGCGCGTGACGGCCCCACGACGGCCACGAGCGCTCCTTTCTCCGGAGACCCAGCCCCCCCGCCGGCTGCTTGCGCCTTGACCTACTGTGCCCGAGCTGCACACCCCCCACCCATGCCCACGCCCACGGCACGCACGCACCGCACTCGTAGGCGCCGGGGTTGCATCCAGTGTCCCAGGGCCCGGGCTGGTTGAAGCTGCACTGGTAGACGTTCTCGCTATCCCAGAAGGCCCACGAGCACCGGATGCCGGATGCAGGCACGTTCTTGACCAAGCCCGTGCAGTCTGGTGGTGGAGGGCGGGGTGCAAGTCAGGCGCGTGGGGGGTCATGCACGGCACACGTGGCGGGGGCGCAACGGCCTGCACCGTAGGGTGCGTAGGGTCCAGTGGTTCCAGGTTCCAGGTTCCAGGTTCCAGGTTCCAGGTTCCAGGTTTCAGGTTCCAGGTTCCAGGTTCCAGGTTCCAGGTTCCAGGTTCCAGGTTCCAGGTTTCAGGTTCCAGGTTCCAGGTTCCAGTGGTTACAGTGGAACAGCGACGCCCACCTCCCCCAGGGTGGGCCTCTGCCAGTTCCCGCATGTCACCCGGGATGGGATGGGGGGCACTCACCCGCCGTCTCGCCGCAACGTCCGCATGCAGTGACTTGGGACGTGTCGGCCTGCGGCGGATAACCGGGTGGAGGGGCGTGGGGGTGGAGCAAGGGAATGGGGGGTGGAGGGGGCGGGAGGTGGAGGGGGTGCCTGGGAGGTGGAGGGGGCGAGACGGGAAACCAACATGCTGGCGCCGGTACGCCAGGCCGCGTCATGCATGTTCCCACGCCGATCAAATTCGTGGACTCGCCATGTGGGCTCTTTAGCCCGCATGACATGTCACGGGCGGGGTACCGCGCGCGGTGTCGGGCGGGCGTACGCACCTCACAGCCGTTGCTCACAACGCCGTCTGCAGCAAGAGGGGGGCCCAGGCGGGGGAAGGGCCGGGTTGGCAAGCAAGGCGATGCAGCAAGCAGAGCTTCCCAAGCTCAGTCCCCCGCGCCACTAGCTGTCCGCACACGGCAAGCAAAGCCCCACGGCAGCAGGGCTCACCGCAGTCCGTGAACCGGCCCTCGCATCCGGCGTTCTTGGCGGTAGAACCGCCCTTGTCGAAGCCGCACTGGTACCCGGCGGAGCCGCCGCCGCCGGCTTCGCACGTCACCACCTGAACGTTGGCGATGGTGGTGAGACAGTCTGCGCGGGGGGGCGGGCCGGGGAAGCAGTCATGCAGGGGAGGGGGGGCGTCGGAGCATGGATACCGCAGCACGCACGAGCCAGTCCCTGGAACCTTCTAGACCCGCCCCTTGGCGTCATGGGGCACCGCCACCTCATGCCATGAGTCATGGGGCACTGCCACCTTATCACGTGGGCGGACACAGGCCCCGTCCGTGCCCCGGGACCGCACGCCTATCCGCCCCCACCCAGGCTGCCGTGCGTGCTATGCATGTGTGTGCTACCTATGTGTGCCATGCTCACTGGTCAGGTTGCCGCACGCTCCGCATGTCTCGGGGGCCGAGATGCGGACCTACAGGCGACAGGCAAGAATGGAGCAGGCAACAGACAGGGAGGTACAGGGGGTACGGGGGGGTACAGGGGGGTACAGTCAGGGCCTCGTGGGGGCACCAAGCGAGCAGAGATCGACAGGGGCATGGCTTGGTGTCCACGGGCACGGGACGTAACTAGTAAGGGATGCGGGCTAACAAGCAAGCACTCGCAAGCCCCAACCAACCCAGCCGCCCGGCCGCGCTCTCTTTGTGCCACCGGCCGAGACTGCTTCAGATGGTAAGGGTGGGGGAACAGGGAATCCGCCGACACCCCTGCCTCCGCTCTGATCCCGCCCGCCCCACCCCCACGCACCTCGCAGCCGTCCGCCGGGTCTCCGTTGCAGTCCCCAAAGCCGGCGGCACACGAAGAGCAGGTCAGGGTCTTTCCGGTCTTGGCGTCGCACGTCCTGGCGTGCAAAAGGGCCGGGCACGAAGGGACAGGGGCACAGGGTGTCAACAGCCTGAAGGGGCAAACCAAGGCCAGCACTCTGTTTCGCACATTGTAGCGCTGTGCACGCTTGGACCACCACCCACCTACCCACCCGCCCACCCACCATGAGCCGCAGTTGCGGGACTCGCAGGGCTGGCACACGGCGCCCACGCCCCCCGGTGACCAGGTGCCGTTCTTGGGGCAGGGCTTGCACACGCCCTTGACCACGCCGAAGCCGGGCCGGCAGGTGGGGGGCGGCGGGGGGGCTGCGTGCAAGCGGCGGGAAGGGTTCGGGTCATTAACTGTAAGCGCGTGAACGCAGATGAGCTTATCCCGAGAGCTGTGTGGCGTCAAGGTGTGGTTACGCTTGCTGCATAGGGGGGGATTGGAGGTGAGTACGCTGCTGGGTGCTGGCTCGGTGGCTGCGTGAGGTGACCGGTGCCA
Source organism: Edaphochlamys debaryana (assembly GCA_016858145.1). NCBI lineage: Eukaryota > Viridiplantae > Chlorophyta > Chlorophyceae > Chlamydomonadales > Edaphochlamys > Edaphochlamys debaryana. Next base: position 26,271 of record JAEHOE010000275.1, on the reverse strand, counting down.
GGGGCAGCGGCCGCTACCCTGCGGCGGGGGGCGTGTGGTGTGGCTGCCGGTAGCGTGGTGGGCAGGGGCAGCCAGGGCGAGCATAAGCTTTGCAGCACAGGCGGGAGGAGACGCCAAGCAGAGGCTAACCCACGGCCACGCAGAGGTGGCTTCCCAGACTGGCAGGAGGTCCTAGGGCGGTTCGGGACGGTCGGGGAGTCTTCGGATTCAGTCGTTCTGGGGTCGGCCGGGACGGACCGCAACCTCGGGGGCCAAGCAAGCGGGCATTGGTACTCTCGCTCTGTTGGCTACCCGGCTAGCATTTGGTGCTGCCTGTGGCCGGTCACATGGCCTGTGGCGAGGGTCGCTTTGTCGGAAACAGCAGGACACTCACCACAAAGGCCTCCCGCGCTCGCAGCACATGCGCGCTGACATGTGTTGGATGTCGCGTTCCAACAGCAGTCCTTCTTGGCTTTACCCGTCAAGCACGACGACTTGTTCGAGCATGAGCATCCGCCGTTCCCACAGCCGCCGCGGCCGCTTGACCACGCCACTGCACTGCTCGCAGCCAGCAGCAGGCTTGCTAGGACGAGTAGCGCGCCACGCGGCGCCATGGTACCTCCCTACGTACGCGGAACGCGGGAGACAGCTGTGCGTGACGCGGGAAGGATAACCTCTCGCGTATTGCTGTAGAGCGGCTTTGGCCGTGAGTGCTCTTACCTGCTGCAGCTGTAACGCTGTGACTGGCACCAGTGCGTGCGCGGCAATCACAAGGGGCGACCTATTGCCACTGATTGCGCTTGACCTCGTTAACGGCTCTCTTCGTGCCTGAGGTACTCTTGTTGGTACTCTGTAGCAAAGAGATTATCGGTTTCGTGTACGATTGGGCCCGGCAGTTTGCTTCGGCCTTTTGGGCCTTGGGCCCAGCGGCGAGAAGCAGGCGAAGCCTCAGTGACAATCAGGTTATCTTTATTACACAATGCACACGCATACATATGGTGCGGTCAGTCGCTCGGACTCTACCTGCCATGGCAATGTCGGCACGAGCGATGTGCCTGTGCCAGTCAACCCGACATCAGCTCAAATCTTCTGGATATTTCCGGCTCGTCTGTATTTTGCCGATCATGTGGCGATAGGCGTCGTGACAGGCGTCTGAGGGACAGACGGGCGGGCGCGGGCGGGAGGGTAAAGAAGGGGACAATGGGGGGGACGGACAAGCGGTGCGCCGACACGACAGACGACACCGAGCCTTCGGTGTTCGGCAGAGCTCGGCGGGGACAGCCAGGACCAGTGTGTCCATTAGGTCGAAACGCCCCGTCGCACTCGACACAGTTTCGTGAAAGTGGGGCTGGCGGGCCCATCGGTTAGTCAGGGCGCAGGGCCCCTTCGGGCGAGAAGCCGACGCGACAGGCTGTCACTCGTAACTCGATCGTCACGCCTTCGTATGGTACCTTACTCCAGGCGCCAGTCGGGCCCCGTTACTCCAGGCGTGATGCGCACGCTGCCACGACGGTCCGAAACCCAGCAGGCTAAGCTGATTGCCCTCTCTTAGCAACGCTGCCCTCCATTCCAACCCCACAGATCCACCTCATCAGATTTCACCTGGTCCCTGGCCCCAGCACCCCCTTCGCATGTGTCAGGTCAGATCAACACAGCAGCGCAACCGCGGTCTCGTCACCACTCCCCTAAGCCGCTCGCCGTCTCGTCAGGCCCCTGACAGGTCAACCACCTCGGCGTCCCCGCCCCCACACCCCGCCCCCAGAGCCCGCGAGCCCCCACCCCCACCCCCAGCCCTGGCCGCCGCGGCCGCCGCCGCAGCGCCCCTCACGCCAGCGGTCCCCTCCCCCACCCCCACCCCCGCCCCCGCTCCACCCCGTCCGCTTGGCCCCGGAGCCACCCCGCCCCCCTCTCGCCCCTCCCCCTCGCCGCTCCCCGCCTGCCCCTGCACCTGCCCCGGCGCTTGTCCGCTCGCCCATGCCGGCCCCTGCTCGTGCTGCGCCTGCTCTGCCAGTGCCTGCTGTGTCTGCTGTGCGTGCTGCGCCTGCTGTGCCTGCTGCGCCCGGCTGTCGGTGGCGCCCCAGCGGTTGTCCAGGAGCATGGCCACGTCACGCACCTGACGAGGGGGGGCCAAGGGGGGTAGAGGGGCGGGGAGAGTGTGTGTGTTTTGCCGACGCGTCGGGGCGCCTCCTGCGCAATGGCTACGCGCAGCACCCGGAGTGGGGTTGGGGAGGGGAGGGGGACAGGCGCGTGGGGAGGGCAGGGGTTAACGGTTGGGAAAGCGGAGTTGACGGCAGGCGGCTGGCGTGGATACCGCACAGCAAAGGGCTACTGCAAGCGTGCCAGGCGGGCGGACTCTAGGCGCGTGAGCCCATGCAAACGGCGATTACCCGCCCCGAGCCCCCGAGACCACACGCAGCCGGGGCACGGGTGGCGCCCCCCCCGCCCCCCGCACCGTGAGGCTCTCGCTGCCGTCGCCGCCGCCGTGGGCCCCGCCGCCGCCCCCCCGGTGGTGCCCCCCGCCGCCGCCCCGCCCCGCCGGCACCGCCGCGGCCAGGTCCATGCCGCGGGCCCGGTTGGAGGCGAGCTTGTGGACCTTTAGGGGTGGGGGGGGGTCAGGGGGCGTGAGGGGGAGGGGGAAGGGGAGGGAGGGGGGAGAGAGGGAGAGAAGGAGGAAGGCAGAGGGACCAGCTGAGTTTCGTGCGAGGCCCGAACACTGCGCACACGCCACCTTTACACGCCCCCCCACCTGCTCCTCCACGGTGTGGGCCCCCCTCCGCCCCCTCCCCCCCCCCCCCCCACCTGCTCCTCCACGGTGTGGGCCACCACGAAGCGGTGCACGTGCGTGGGCCGGGTCTGGCCGATGCGGTGCACCCGGCCCACCTGGGGGGGAGGGGATGAAGGAGGGGGGTTGAAGGGGTGGGGGGAGACGGGATCGGATGAGGGGCAGCTCAATGATGGGACCGGGCACCCTCCACCCGCCGCCTCAACAGATCCTCCTCCCCCCCAACGGGCCAAGCGCCCCCTCTCAACCCACCGCCTGTGCCTCCAGGGCCGGGTCCAGCTGCGGCTCCCCCTTCCCCCTGACCACGCCCCCTCTTTCCCCCCCTGACCATAGCCCCTCTTCCCCCCCTCACCCCCCCTCTTCCCCCCCTCACCCCCCCTCTCCCCCCCTCTTCCCATCCCCCGCTCACCGCCTGTGCCTCCAGGGCCGGGTCCAGCTGTGGCTCCACCTTCTCCCCCCTGACCACCACCCCTCTCTCCCCCTCTCCCCCCCTCTTCCCATCCCCCGCTCACCGCCTGTGCCTCCAGGGCCGGGTCCAGCTGTGGCTCCACCATGACCACGTGCTGCGCCTCGGTGAGGTTGAGGCCGGCACCGCCCTGCCTGAGCTGGGGGGGTGGGGGTGGGGGTGGAGGGGGTGGAGGGGTATGACGGGGGAGCAAGAGGGTGGAGGGTCGATGGAGGGATGAGTGGAGGCGCAGGCCAGTGACGTGTAGGGGTGGGCGAGGAGGGGCCTCTCGACCGTAGGGCGACCATGAACCCGGGCAGGGCCCCCGCCTAACCCCCTCTCCTGAGGCCCCCGACCCTCGACCGCAGAGCCCCCCAACGTAACTCCGCCGCTGGAGGGTGGAGAGGTCGCCACCGACATGGCGGCCAGGACCTCAGACGACCCCCCCAAACCCCCTACCCTGAGGCCCCAGACTATCGCCCTAACCCCCCACACACACACACACAACGTTGCCCCACTGGTGCCCACCTGCAGCAGCAGCACCCGCGGCTTGACGTGGGGGGCCCGGGCCGCGCCCCGGAGGGCCCCCCGCCGCCCCGCGCCCGGGGTGCGGCCGGCGGGGGTGGCGCCCGCAGACCCCGGCGTCTCGCCGTACGCCCCCGTACCGCCGCCGCCGCCGTACGCTCCCGTACCGCCGCCGTACGCCCCGGTGTTGACCGCAGCCGGGGTAGCGGTGGTGGCGGCGTCCGGAGCTGCTTCGGGGCCCGGCGGCGGGGGCGTCGAGCCTTTGGCGGCGCCGCCACGGGGCGGGGTCGCGGGGGCAGCGCCGCCGCCAGGGTCGGTGGCGGTGGCGGCAGGGTCCGCACCCGGGGGCTGTGCCCCTGCAATCTCCGTAGCGCCTGCGCCTGCGGCTGCTGCCGCAGGAAGCTCCCCCGGAGCTGCCCCCTCCCAGGTGTGGGCCAGCAGGGTCTCCGTAGCGGCCGGGTCGCGCCCCGGGGCTGCCCCCTCCGCCCCCGCCCCCGCCTCCGCCGCAGGGGGGACCCCCGGGTCGTCCTCCAGGCCCTCCACCACGTCCACCTGCGGGGGTGGGGGTGGGGGTCGGTGGGTGGGGGTGGGGGGGGATTGGGCCAAGGTGCGGAAAGCCCCTGCCCTGCCAGGGCACCTGCCCCGCCCCCCCCAGACCCTCGACCGTCGCCGCATCCCCAGCCACCCGCTGACGGGGACCGGTGCGCGCAGTCTCTGACCCCCCACTTCCGCAGCTTCTCCCCTTCCTCAAACTTAACTCGCCACAACTCAACCCCCTCCCCTTACTACCTCCCCTACCTCCGGGCCCCCTCCAGCCCCCGTCCAGCCCCACCCCCAGGAACACAGCTCACCCCCACCCCCCTCACCTCCCCCGGGTGGTCCTTGAACGCCGCCAGCGCCGCCGCCATGCCGCCCCGCCCCCGCGCCAGGGCGTGCGGCACCCCGTTGGCCCCCAGGGCCGCCCCCACCAGGTCCAGCAGGTCGGCCCATCCGCTGAACACCAGCACCTGGGGGGTGGTGTGTGTGTGTGTGTGTGTGTGTGGGGGGGGTTAGTGAGGGGGCGCGATGGAGAGGGAGGGAGAGGGGAATGTGCGGTCAGGGGGGAGACGGGAGACTTTGTGCAAGAGAAAGGGAGAGGTGAATGGGTGGAGAGAAGGAGGATTGAGCAAGCAAGAGCGCACAGGCGAATAGCATGCGAGGAAGAAGCGGGCCGCGCTACCAGCCACCCGAGGAAGAGGGAAGGGTCACCCGCGCCCTGCCCTCCCCTGGCTCTACCCCAGGTAGCTACCCATCCCCCCACCCCCTATCTCCACCCCACCCACCCCACCTTGGCCGCGGGGTCCTGCCCCAGTACGAACTTAACCCGCCGCACCACCGCCTCCAGCTGGGGGTTGAGGGGATGGGGGGTGGGACGGGTAAGGCAGGGGCAGGAGGCCGTGAGCGACACAGCCTCAGCACAAAAGGAGGTAGCTGTAGGTTTAGGTGCAGCACCGAAGCCTAGAGCGGCAGCATCTCTCCACAATTGCTCGATCCCTTGCCCTTGCTTTAATCAACTGCGGTATCGCTGCAGCATCACCCCACCCCACCTCAGCGCACCATCCCGCCGCCTGCACCCCGCCCCACCCCAGCCCCGGCTCCCACCTTGGTTCCGTAGCTGCCGCGCACCACCACCGCCGCCTCGCCCGCCCAGCGCCCGCCGTCCTCGCCCGCCCCGCCCGCCCCCGGCCCCCCCTCCGCGGGCCCCGAGGCGGGCTCCCGGCCTGCGTCGATGTAGGCTATGTCGGCGATGTGCACCCTGGGGGGGGGGGAGGGGGGCAAAAGGGAGAAGGAGCGGCAGCAGCCATAATTTGACCCCGGAGTCGTCAACCAGGAAGCTTTGAGGAGTGCAGCGGTTGGCAATTGGAGCAACGGCCGTCTTCGAGGCTGGTGCATTCCAAGGCATGCAGTGTGAAACAGTCCGCGCCAGCCAACCGCCCCAACGGCAGGCAGCCGTGCTCGTCCCACCTGGCTCGGCACGTGGGGCACGTGATGCGCTGGTGGCTGTACGGCGCGTGGGGGGGCACGGTCTTGGCGATGAGGGCCTCACTGGGGGGGGATGGGGAGGGGGGAGGGGCAGGACGGGATGAAGGCGGGAAAGGGGTTGGGAGGTACAGAGAGAGGCCACCACGATACCGAAGTGGGAGAGTCAGGTAGCCCCAGAGCAACGGCCTCAAGCTATGTAAGAAGCCGGCCCCCGGCCCCCTCCCCATGCCCCCCCCCCCCCACACACACACACCAACCGCACCTGCACGCCGGGTGCATCTGGTGGCCGCAGGGGAGGATGACGGAGGAGCCGGGCGGGTGGCTGCTGGGGGGTGGGCCGGAGCCCCCCGCCCCTGCTGCTGCTGCCCCTGCCCCTCCCGCCCCCGCCCCTGCCGCCCCCGCCCCTCCCACCCCCACCCCTGCTGCCCCGGCCGCAGCCCCGTCCCCGAATATGTCGATTGGGTCGTGGCAGATGGGGCACATCTCCACCTCCATCTCGGCGGGCGCGGCGGCGGGCGGAGTGGCGGGCGGATTGGCGGGCGGAGAGGCGGCGGCGGCGGTTGGGGCCGCGGGAGCGGATGACGGCCCAGCGCCTGAGGACCCCGCTGCGGCGTCGTCCGGGGGCGGGTCGATCGTGGCGGTCGCGACCTGCCCCTGTGGGCCCTGCTGTGCCTGCTGCCCTTCATGCTGCCCGTCCTGCTGTGCGTGCTGTGCCTCCTGTGCGTGCTGTGCGTGCTGCGCCTGCTGCTGCCGCTGCGCCTGCCGCTGGGCCTGGTGCACCTGGATGCTCTGCAGCTTGCGGAGGTACCTGGGGAGGGGGGAGGGGTGCGGGCGGTAAGACGGAGCGAGCCTTGGGCACTTGGGCGCACACGGCACCCCTTTGCCGACTGCAATCGCCCCAGCTTCATCCACACACACCCACCAGAGGCCCAACCCCTCCCCCCCCCCACCTCAGCGTCCCCAGCGTGCGCCCCAGGTCCGCCTCCGCCCCGATGCGGTCGTGCGTGAGCTCCACGCTCTTCTGCGGCACCGCCTCTGGGTGCAGCTTGAGGTTGCACTCGTGGGGGGCGATGGGCTCGCCTGGGGGGGGGGGTAGGGGGTAGGGGGTTGAGGGGGGATAGGCGGGAGTGAGAGGAGAGGGCAAGGGGAGAAGCGAGGGGGTGGGTAAATGAATCCCTTCCCTGCTGGCGCACTGGCACCGCCGTCGTCCCCTCTGGACCCCCCTGCACTCTGCAATCCCCCTTCAAGTCCTCCCCTCCCCTGCACCCCCTCCCCCACCCGGCAGCGCCAGGCGCATGCGGGCCGTGGCCATGCCCAGCTCGTCGTGGGCGTAGAGCAGGTTGCGCTTTGGGGGAGGGGGTGAGAGGGGAGGGGAGGGGGGGAAAGGGGGAGAGGAAGGAGAGAGGAGCAGGTTTCAGGAAGGGGGCGGTCGGGTCCATGTCAAGGCTATCTCTTTCCGGCCCATCCCCCACCCCCTCTCCCACCTGTGCCAGGGACACCGACCGTGCCGCCACCAACAACCGCCGCTGCGCCTCCAACCGCTCCACGTGGGCCTTAGGGGAGGGAAGGGGGGGAGAAGGGAAGGGAAGGAAAAGCATTGGAGAGCGAAGGTCAGGGGGGAAGGAAAGGGAGGGAAGGGGCAGGGCAGCGGGGTGAGGTGAGGGGGCCAGGCTCCATGTGACTGGCATGTGCGGCGCGTCCAAGCCTTCCCCTCTTCTGCCACCCCTTCCCCCCCCACACACACCTTGCCCTCCGCTAGCACCTCCGCCAGCCGTGCGTCCGAGGCCGCCCGCTGCCTCAGGTGGTGCCGCAGCTGGGACAGAAGCAGGCGGAGGACCTGGAGGGGGGGGGGGGGGGGAAGGCACGAGTTGAGAGGAGTTTGACCACAATGTCGGGGGGGGGGAAAGGGTCTGCCACCCCCAGCTGCGGGGGAAGGGCGACAGGACAGGAGCGTCCGGGGGTAGTATAACATGCCGGCACAGCTCCCACTCTCCCACCAACAAGCCCTCCACCCGACCCGATGGACCCCCCCCCTTCCCTCCCCCCCTCCCACCACCACCACCCCTCTTCACTCCCCACCATCTCCGCCTCGCTCTGGCGCCACGAGGTGGCGGCGGTGGCCACGTTAGCACCCCGGCGGCCCCCGAACTCATCCTCTGGGGGGAATGGTGGTAGATGGGGGTGACAAGGGGCTGTGTAACGCACAGGTTGGCCAAGGCGAGGGGCGGGCTAGTGCTGGGGGTGCACTGTTTCTGATGAGGGGGCAGGCGAGCTGACGCAAGGGCGCTGGCGCTGCTCACCCCGACCTCGAGTCTCGAGCAACCCCGACCCCGCAACCCGCCTCCCCCTTGATCCCCCGTGCCCCGCCATCGCCCCGCACTAACCACCCCAAGGCACACCCCGAATGCACCGCCGCCCCTCGCGCTCCCCCTCCCTCCTGTAGCAAACCTCTCGCACCCCTCTCTACCGCCCTGCCCCTCCACCCCCCTCCACCCCGCCCCCTCACCCTCCTCCTCCTCGTCCGCGCCCTGCTCCTCGTTCAGCCCCCCCCGCCCCGCCCAGCGGACCAGGGCCGCCTGCGCCCGCCGCGCCGCCTCCTCCGCCGTCACCGTGGCCCCGGCGGTGAGGGCGCGGGAGTAGAGCGCAAAGAGCCGCACCTGGGGTGGGGGGGAAGGGCGGATGGGGGGGAGAGTAGAGAGGGCGGGGATGACTAAGAAAAACAGCAAGGGTCAGATACGGGCCGCTCTGGGCCCACCCTGGCCCCGCCCCGGCCCTCCTCGGGCCCTCCCCGGGCCCACCTCCCACTGTATGAGCTTCTCGTCCAGTCGGCAGTGCTCGCACACCAGCGAGCGGGAGGGGCCGCTGCGGCAGCGCCCGCACTGGCCCGCCTGTATGGGGTGAGGGGAGGAGGAGGAAGGGAAGGGGGGAGGAAGGGAAGGGGGGAGGAAGGGAAGGGGGCTTGCGGCGGGTCGTCATGGCCAGACATGCACGGCTACTGCACACCGCAAGCACACCCACCACCCAGAAGCGCCCCACTGAAGCCCTCGCCCCGCCCGCCCTCGCCCCGTCCAACCCCACCACGCCCCCCCCATACACCCCCACCTGCTCCACGAACTCGGCCTCCGGGCTCTCCCGCTTGGCCCTCCCCCCCAGCCGCTCCAGCAACCCCAGGGCCTCGCGGCGGTGGGCCTCGATGGCGTCGAGGGAGTCGTTCAGGAGCACCTGGGGGGGCGGGGGGTTGGAGGGGGTTAGGAGGGGAGGAAGGCAACCTTGGCTGTCATGTCAACAGAGCGGCGGCCATAGGGAGCCAGCCTTCCAACTTGGCACCACCAGGGCGATGACGCAATACCAGGCACCCCGGTCTACTTTCGCTAACACTCCCGCACTGTCCCCCACCTTCCCCCCCGCTCCCCTCCCCCCCAACCTTCCCCCCTGCTCCCCTTCCCCCCACCTTTCCCCCCGCTCCCCTCCCCCCCACCTTGAGTCCCAGCAGTGAGGAGAAGCGGTGTGCGAGGGAGGAGGCGTTCACCTCGGTCTGGAGGGGGGCAAAGAGGGGGAGAGAACGGGAGTCAACTCAGTTCCCTACGGACGTCCTCCTCCAGACCCAAACACACACGCACGCACAGCCCTTTCTCTGCGCGTCGAACTCAAATTGATGACACACACACCCCACACCACCCCTTACGTCGGTACGTGCCTCCCCGCACACACACCTTCTGCCCTTTCATCCCTGCATGTTCGCCCCTGCTCTACGGACACCATCCATCTTCATGCCAGGTGAGGTATCCTTTCGTAACGAGCTAAATTGGGGGGCTACGACCGTCCCGGGTGGGTTCTTGTCTGTTGTGGACCTTCGTGTACGCACACCGCCGGCGGGCCGCGCCCAGCTACTGCCTAGACAACGAACAAACCTCTGGCGTCTCTCGCTCTGGCGCTCGGACCGTTCGCTCTGGGCTTGCGGAGCTTCGCCAGTGGCGCCCATTTCAGTATGTCGGGAGCAGTTGGCGCCTCACACCTTCGGAGTCTCGCCGGGCTTTCTGCTTGCTTACGGTTTCCTCGTTCCTTAACACACCTTCTGCCGGTACGTGTCCCCCTCGAGCAGCTTCTCCCGAATGTGCTCCGCCGCCGCCGCCCCGTGGCCCTCGGAGCAGAGCAGGTCGATAGCCACCAGGTACCTGACAGGGGGGGGAGGGGGGAAGAGGGGGGAGAGGGGAGGGGTGGATGGGCGGGGTGCGTGAACGTGTACGACCATCTACGGGTGTGGTGTCAGTGCAGGCCCCGATCCTGGCTCCCACTGCCGTCCGTACGCCCCTGTAACAGGTGCTGCTCGACCCCCCCCGGCCCCACCATCCCGCCGCTCCGTGGAAGGGGGAGGAGGCGGACACGAGCTGTAGGTAGCCACCCTGGGGGGGGGGGGGCGAGGGGGGAAAAGGAAGGCGGGGGGGAGGGTGCGGGTCAGGATGGTATCCCGAAAGACCCAGCATAGGCAACAACAGGCCCAGCGGTCCTTGCCAGAGCGGTCCTTGCCTCGCCTGGAGTCATACCCACAGGCTCTGGGGGTAACACTTCACGGCCAGACCTCCTGTGAGGCGGAGGTCTGAGGCCCCCCAGGCCCAACCCAGGCCCAACCCAGGCCCCCAACCCGGGCCCCACCTCTTCGGCGACCAGCTTGCCCCTCCGCTGCTCCAGGTACCGGGCCCGGATGGCGGCCGCGTCCGCCGCCAGGCAGCCGTCGCGCAGGGTGCGGGGCAGGGCGGGGCAGGCGGCGGCGGCGGGGCCCAGGGCCGCGGCCAGGTTGTGGAGGGTGTGGAGGCGCTGGAGGGGGTCCTGGGGGGGGGAAGGGGGGTTGGAGAGGGGGGAGGGAAAGGGGAGGGGGGGAAGCCAAGGGCAAAACCTAAGGCCAACGGGAAAAAGGGGTGGCGATGCTTCAAGTAGCCAGGTTACAGGACGGCGGGTGTCACGCCTGCAGTGCCGTACGGCGTCGGGCCGTACCGTGTCGATGTCGGGCTTGTTGTCCTCCATGGTCTGTACGGCCTTGCGGTACGTCTGTACGGCTTCCACCGGGCTGCCCTGGGGGGTGGAAGGGAAGGGCGAGGCAGGCGGAGAAAGTCTCGCACAAGAGCGCACCGCATGGTGCCTCCCTCCGTGGCCTGCACCCTTGCCTTGATACAAGGCAGCAGCACACACTTCAAATCGCACCACACAAGGTCATACAGTAGATAGAAACCTCCAGCTGCCCACTCGCTCCCATGGCGCGCCCCCCCCCCCCCCCGCACCTGGATGACGAACAGCGCTGCCAGTCCATTGAGTGAGGCGATGAGCTGCCGCTGGGCCTCCTCCGCCTCGATCTTGGCGCGGGTTACCTAAGAGGGGGTGAGCGGGGAGGGGGGGAGGGGAGGACGTGGAGGGAGGGAAGAGAGAAGCGGGGGGCCTGAGATGGGGCAGGCGAGCGGCGTGGTGGGGTAGAGGCCGCAGGGTCCCAGGCGGCGGTTGGCTGGAACGCCTTGCCCCCCCCCCCAAAGCTCCCTTCCCTCTCGCCCCTTCCCTCCTCCTCCGGTCCCTTCCACAGCCGGCACTCCAACGCCTTCCCCACACGTCCTCTTGCCTCTCCCCACCCCTTCAATCCTCCTCCGGCCCCTTCCCCTCCCTCTTACCCCCCTTCCCTCTTCCCCTCCCTCCCCCCCCCTCCCTCCCCCCCTCTTACTCCGCCCCCCCTCCCTCCCTCCCACTCACCAGCAGCCCCAGGATCTCAGCCATGGTCATGGGTCCGTCCCGCCCGCCACCGCCCCCGCCCGCCCCTCCGTGGTGGTGGGCGGGGTGCCCGCCCGCCCCCGCGCCCGCCCCTGCGCCAGTGAGGTTGAGGGCGCGGATGCCGCCGGCGCCGACCTTGGGAGCCACGGAAGGGGGGGGGGAAACGGATGTTCGTAAGGAGTCCGTTGAAGGCAGACAGGGACAGACGTCCAGGCCATAAAATAAACAAGTGGAATACCCAGGCCATGTAGAGGCAAAACGCACTTCGCATCCGCCGCGGGCCATCCCCTGCACCTTCCCCTCACAATCCCCACCCTCAACCCCGCTCATCCCCCCCACACCCTCCCGACAGCTCCCCACCTGCGGGTGGCAGCACGCCTGCCTCAGCTTGAGCAGGGGCCCCAGCAGCTTGCGGGCCTCGTGGGGGGCCAGCGGCCGACCCAGCGCCGCCGCCAGCGGCTCGCGGAACAGCCTGCGCCGCTTGGCGTCACGCGCCAGCGCCGCCACGCCTGCCGCCACCTCCGCCGCCAGCACCGCCGCCCGGTCCATGCCGCCGGCAGCGGCGCCGTCGCCGTCACCGTTGGCCTCGCCGGCGCCGTCGGGACCGTCTGCGTCTGCTTCAGGCGTGGTAGCAGCGGCGGCGGCGGCGGCGGCGGTGGCGGTGGTGGCGGTGGCGGCGGCGGCGGCGGCGGCGGCGGCCTCGGCGTCCCGCTGCTGCTCCCAGCGGCGGCGGTGGATGGCGTGGAGCTCCGCCAGCGACGAGCTGGGGCCGGGGCCGGGGCCGGGGCCGGGGCCTGCTGCGTCCCCACCCGCCGCCTCCCCACCATCCTGTGCCCCCACCGCTTCAGCCCCTGGCGGCCCCTTTGCGTCCCCTTCCATACCCCCGCCATGCCCTCCTCCTCCTTGCTCCATCGCCTCCGCCGCCGCTGCCGCCGCTGCCTCCTTCGCTTCCTCAGCTTCCGCCTCCGCCGCCGCCTCCGCCACCTCTGCCGCCGCCACGGCCTCCGCCGCGTCCGCCGCCGCCGCCTCGTGCAGGCGCCCCGACTCCATGGCCGCCACCACGTGGGGGGGCAGCACGGACCGGGCCTTGGCGGCGCAGTCCTTTGAGGGAAGGGGGGACGGCGGAAGATTACGGACTAACTAGGGGGGACTTCTCGGGGGGACCTCGCTCCACACACAAACCAATCTCTCGACCGGGTACGCAGGCGCCGCACACCATACCGCAGCCGCCTGCGGCAGTGTACAGCAAGCTACGCCGTACAACGATGTACGGCACGGCGCACCTGGTGCTGGCGGTTGTAGAAGTGCAGCTCCACTGCGTTGAGGCGCAGGCGGCACACGCATGTGCTCTGGGGGGGGAGCCCCAGCTCGGCCTCCACGTCCCGCTTGGCGCTGCGCCACATCAGCCCCGGGCCGTACCGCCCGCCAGATCCAGATCCAGATCCGCCCGACCCAGATCCCGATCCCTCGAATAACCCCGACCCAGATCGAAATTCGCCATCCTGGGAGGGCGGCGGCGCGCGGTGCCGGTACCCAGGCCTCAGCAGGCGCAGCAGCAGGCTGCGGCCCTCCCGCCGCCCCGCCTCCACGGGCCGCTGCAGGCAGCGGTTCCACCAGCGCCGCTCCGCCCAGGGTGCCGCCCCCAGGAAGGCCATGAGCCCAAACACGTCCTCCAGGCCCCGGCTGATGGGCGTGCCTGTCACGCACCACCTGGGGGGAGGCGGGGCGGGGGATCCAGTCGGGTTGGCGGCGCCCCTGCCCGTGGCACCCCCACCCCCGACCCACCCAATCCCCCCCCACCTTTGCACCGAACCCTTCAAAAGAGAGGCCCCGATCCCGGCTTCAGCGCCCTTACCCCCCCACCCCCCCACCCCCGCCCCCCAACCTGTGCACGGTATCCAGCTTGAGCGCCATCTCCGCCGCCTTGGCCGTGGAGCTCTCCACCATCTGCGCCTCGTCCAGGACCACACGCCACCAGCGCAGCCGCGTGAGGGGCGTGGGTACCACCTCGTAGCTTTTGGGGGGGGAGGGAGGGGAGGGAGGGGCAGGGATGGGACGGAGTGGGATGTGCGAGGTCCCGAGGTGTAGTGAGCGTGTGGTGTGAGCGTGTGTGCGCGGGACAGGAAGCGCACGGGGCTTCCTAACCCGAGCCACGCTCCGCATATCGTACCACCCCAGCCCCGGCCCCCTCCCCAGCCCCAGCCCCAGCCCCACCCCCCACCCCCCACCCCCCACTGGACTGTTGCGCGCAACCGTAGGAGGGACGCAGTGGGAGGCTGAGTAGGCACGCGCCTCATGACTCTGCTGGTCTAGGATGTGGGAGCTCCGTGGTCTCTTCGAACTGTCGGGGGCGTGTTCTGACGCTTTTCTCCCCGCGGGAGAGTCTTATGGCTTTGCAGCTTGGTTCAGCGAGTGGAGTCTGGGTCGCCTGTGTCTCGTTCGGTTTCTGTGCTTGTTGGTCCCCTGGAGGCTGTGACGCGGGGTAGCGCCGTGGAGAGGGGTATGTAGCTCATAGGAAAACGGCAGCTGGTATGGCGTCCCTGGTCAGATGTTCGGTGTTTTGGTGCAGTGCTTTGCGCACGGGAGTAAAATCCCTCTTCCACTGGGTATTAGCCCTCGAATGAGCCCTTCCTGGTGGTGTTTGGCGGGAAGACTTGCTAAGGACTAAGCAACCGCCGGGCGGCGGGTTTGCTGGGCGGTTTCGAGCGGGCCTACGGCCCTCATCGCCTGTAAGCTTTCAGTACCCCCAACCCCCAACCCCCAACCCCCAACCCCCAGCCCGCAACGCACCGCTTGCCCCTGCGCAGGCTCCGGTCCTGCCCCGGCGACTGCGGGTCGGGCTGCCGGGCCAGGTCCCTCTTGAGTACGTCATAGGTGGTGAGCACCACATCGGCAGCGGCCAGGTGGGCGGCGGACACCACCTAGGGGGGGTGGGGGTGGAGGGGGGGAAGGAAGGGAAGGAAGGAGGAGACACGGGAAGTCGAGGGGGTGTGATGGGGGAAGGGAAGGGAAGAGACCATAACTGCGGTGTGGGAGCCAGCGGCAGGAGTTGGCGCTGTCGGGGCGGGGTGGAGCACAGGCCGATCAAACTCCGAGATCTGAACATCCCAAGATCCATTGAAGGTCCCCGCCCGCAACCCACCATGGATCCCGCCACGTCATCATCGCTGTCGCTTCCCCCGCGGCCCCGGCCCCTGCGCCCGCCGCCGCCGCCGCCGCCCCGCCTGCCGCCCCCCGCCACCACGCCGCCCCCCGCGAAGGCCCCCGCAATGAGGCCCGCGGAGGAGCCGGCGCCCGGCTGCGTCTGGCCGCCGTACACCACCTGCCGCACAGGGGGGAGAGGAGAGGGGTGAAGAGGGGTGAGTTTGAGAACCTGGGCCCGGGCTTGACCCTTGGCGTGGGCGTGGGCCGTGCTACGCAATGCCATCCCAGTGGTGCCCTGGAGTCTAGGGCTGGCACTCTGCGGCATGACAGCTTGCTATCCGCCCTTATGCAGTTCTGCTCACCACGCGCAGGGCGCCCGGGTGCACGTGCCGCCGGATCTCGTCGTACCTTGCCGTACGGGGCCATGGGGGGAGGTCGGGATCAGGGTCCGATGGAGGCTCAGGGCTGACCCTGAAGGCTTCACTGCACCCAGGACCCGTGCACAACCTCCGCCCCCCCGCGCCCCCCGCAACCCACCACTGCTGCAGGATTGCGGGGGGCACCACAATGAGAGTGGCACCGCAGGGCGCCGAGAACTGGGGGGGGAGGCAGAGATGGAAAGTGGGAAGGGGGAAGGGGGAGGGTTAGCGGCAGGGGACGCGGAAGGCAGGGTGGCAACAGACCCACAACGTGCTACCCCATCCAAGCCCTCCCCCGGCTGCCAGACCGGCCCCCTTGGAACTTCCCTCCGCCTTCATCCACCCCCACCCCACCCCCCTGCACCTGCACACACTGTGGAACCTCCCTCCGCCTTTAGCTTCGCAACTGCCCTCATCATCCCAGGCAACACGTGAAGCAGACCCCCGCACACCCACCTCTGCGGCCGCCTTGGCCCGCAGGCACCGCGTGCACACCCACGCCCCCCGCGGCGCGCGCTTGACGCCCACGCAGGATCCATGCATCCAGGCGGCGCACGCATCGCACTGGATCCACAATCCGCCGTACTCCTCCACCTCTGGATCCTCCATGTCGTCGCACTGCAGCCCGCACGCGCAGTCCACCCTGTCCCGCTGCCGCCCCTTCCCCCCCTTGCCCCTGCGTCCACCCCCGGCCTTCCCGCCGCCAGCCCCCTCCGCCTCCACCTCCGCGTCATCCGCCGGCTCCGGCGGCGGTTTCGGTTGGAAACGGTTGGCGGTTATGAGCGCGAGGAGCTCAACGGTCTTGCCCAGGCCCATCTCGTCCGCCAGGACACCGCCCAGCACGGGAGGCGGCACGGGGAAGGGCTCGGTCGCCAGGGCGCCGCTGTAGGGGTTGAGGTAGAGGCAGGGCAGGGCGCTGCCCGGAATCGTGTGCAGCCGCCGCCAGAGCGGGTGCAGCGGCGCGGTGGGGTCCGGGCGGGGCGCCGCTTCTTCGCCATCCTCCTCCCCCTCGCTCTTGACCCCTGCTTCCGCCATCGCCGGCCGATCCAGATCCAGATCCAGATCCATGGGGGCCGCACCCTTGCCGCCGGCCCGTGTCGGGCCCAGCTGCCACGGCCCCGCCTCCGGCTCGGCCTTCGTCCGCCCCTGCCCCGGCGCCTCCGCCTCCGCCTTCACTGCTACTGCGACGGCCCCTTCGTCCGCCCCTCCCTTCCCCGCCAGCGGAGCGCCCCCTGCCCCCGCCTCCGCCCCCGCCTCCCCCTCCGCCTCGGGGCCCCGGTCGGGTCGCTCCCGCGCCAGCATCCACTCCACCGCCCGGCGCTGGTAGGGCCGCAGGCGGGGGCGCAGCTCGGCAGGGTCCCCCCGCCACTGCGGCTCCCCCCCGCTGGGCTTCACCGCGCCGTACAGCCACCCCGCGTCGAACTGGGCGCCGTCGGCGGTGCCAGCGCCAGCGGCCGTGCCGGCAGCAGAGGGCCCGGGGCCGCCTGCGGCTGCGGCTGTGGTGGTTGCGCCGGGGGAGCGCGGAGAGGTGGGGCCACCGGCGCCGGCGTTGCCTCGGGCTGGGGTGGAGAGGGGGCCGGCCCTGGGGCTAGCGAGGGGCCCGGACCGCCGTGGGCTGCCCATGCCCTGGCTCAGCGCTGCGGAGGCCGGCCCGGCCTTGCATGGGCTGCCCAGCCCTGCGCCGCTCCCACCGAGGTCGGCGCCCTCCGGCCCTTCGCTGGCGCCTTCGGCGTTGGCGGCGGCCTCCTCTGGGTGGAGGTTGTGCGGCAGCAGCCACGTCAGCACCTCCAGCAACTGCCCCTGCCACTGCCGCGTCTGCGTGTCCTCCGGGTGGGCAACCGCCAGGCGCTCCACAGCGGCCGTACGCAGGCCCAGGCGCAGCACCCAGCGGGCCTGGGCCTGGGCCTGCGGTTGGGGCTGCTGGGCCCCGTGTTGGGACCCTGGGCCTGGGCCTGCGCCCCCTTGCCCTGACCCGGATCCAGGTCCAGATCCAGATCCGGAGGTGGGGTCGGGGCGGCCGGAGCCGTTGGCACTTTCGGTGCTGGGCTGGGATTGGCGGAGGTAGATCGCGGGGCGCCAGTCGCTGGATTCAGCGCCGTCTGGATCCAGATCCGGATCTGCATCACTCTGTACGGCCGTAATCCCGGTACCACCGTCGGCCAGGGCGCCGGGCTGGGCGGGCAGGGGGCGGGCGGGCGCCCCTGGGTCCCAGGCATAGAGCGCGGGGGCCACGGGGGCCAAGCGGCCCACGGGGGGCTGTACGGGTGTGTCCTGCCGTACAGCCGCTAGGCCGAGCACCGAGGTCTGCAGCAGGCGGACCAGGCCGCTGGCGGCTGCCTCGGAGGGGGCCGCCAACACAGCCTGCGTGCCAAGGGGTCCGGGTCAGGGGGGTCAGGGACCCAGGGTGAGGGGCTGGCCAGGCCATCCGGCGGCCGATGTGCAGAGAGGGCCGTCAGTCACGAAGCCGTCACGGCCCGTGAGTCAGAGAACGGGGGTTGGCATCCGCCCTGGACGCCAACCCCCCGCGGGCGCGCGGTGGTAGGGCGTGGCCTACCACCCACACGCCCGCCTGCCCAGCCCTTCGTCCACACCCCCTCCCGGAGCCCCCGCTTCGTTTGTTCCCCAAGCAACCCACCGCCGGCTCTCCGCTGGCCGAGCATACGGCCACCAGGCTGCGCCCGCCCGCGCTGTCGCTGGTCCGGAGCAGCACCGAGCCATCGACCATCGTGGCGCAGGGGAACTCAGCGAATGAGCCCAGGTCCTCGGCCTCATCCACGAGCTGTACCTCCACGCCAACGTCCTCGTCGGCGACCTTTTTAGCGCCCTTGCGAGCTCGCTTGGCGGGGCGCTCCGCCACATCGACGGTAAGGTCGACGACATCGTCAACGTTGACCGAAAGCGGCTTCGCCAGGGGCTGTGCCTCGGGTAGCTGGATGCTAGCGACCGCAGTGCTTGCATTTGCGACTTCGGCTGGCACGCCTGCTGCAGCGACCGTTTGCTGCGCGTCTGCGCGACGCGCTGGCTCTGCTTTCCTTCGCCCCATCCTGGCTACGCTACATGTCAGTGGATGAAGGTGCTATCAGAGTCGAGGAATGCGCCCCGAGAGTGCACTCGGTGCCGTTCTCGGTCGCGTGTCGAGCCCGGGCGTGCCAAACCCTAGGCGGCGAGTCGACCCGGTCGACCCAAAGTGTGGACCGTCTGTGTGCGATGCCCACTGTCTAACTCCCCAATGCTCTCGCTCCACCCGGCGGCCTAATTGACGGGGTTGGAGCCGCGGGGTCCTCGCACGGCGCCCGCCGGGCATCCCTCTCACATTCCGCGCTCGCTGTCCCCCTGGTTGCCCCACGGCCGGGGGACCAGTTGGGCAGGAAGGCTGACCTGCAGATGGGCAGGAGAGATCGGGGAGCGAGACAGGCTTGGGGTAAATGGGCCAAGCAAGAGGGCAGAGGGAGAAGGGCCCCACGGGTCACGGCTCGTGCCTTGCGCCTCGTCCCCAACAGCGGCGCCGCAGGCCGCACCGGGCGCAGGGAGGCTGGCCTCAACGCAGGTGAACGATCCTGCAGGCCTGGGCTCGCCTGAGCGGCAGCTGCTGAGCAGCGGCGAGCTGGGGCGGCCTGTTTCGTAGGGGCGCCGTTCCGGAAGCGGGATGGGGGGCCGCGCTCCCCTGCTCAAGACCTGTGCCCCGCCCGCTGTGCCCCGCATACTCCCAAGCCTGCTAGCAAGCACACACATTGCCAAGCACAACACATACATTGCTAGCACAGCTGCGGACGCTCGCACAGTTCACTAAGAAAGCAAAGGGCCAGCATGACGACGCTCGCGCGCTCCCCCGCGCTGGGCCTCCGCCCGGCCGCGAGCTCCCTTCGGCCCCGCGGCGCGCCCTCCTCCTTCTCCTCCTCCTCCGCCACCCTTCCGCAGCGCAGCGGCCGCGCCGGCCGGCGCCGCGCCGTGGGCGTGGTGGCCTTCCGCTGGGGCGACGACGCCGAGGGCCCCACGAGCACTCAGCCGCGGCCGCCCAAGGTCAGCGGCAGCAGCTCCCCCTTCCGCAAGGACCTCAGCGGCGGAGGCAAGGGCCTGCCCGCGGACGAGGGCGAGCGGGAGCGGGCGCTGGAGGAGGTGCAGCGCCAGGAGCAGGTCCGCGAGGCGCAGGCGGCCGCGAGTGAGGTGCTGGGCAGGGCCACGCGCTGGCTGGACGCCATCCCGGTGAGAGGCGGTGGTGGGGAGGGGCGGCGGGGAGAGAGGAGGAGGCGGAGGGGCGGAGCGAGGCGGGATGCGGGTGATGGGGCAGGCGCGGGCGCCGACGTCACCGGCTGAGTCGGGCGGAGTGCCAAGGCTGCCAATGCGGGGAGCGCGTGCTTGCAGTTGGGATGCTATGCATTGCCCCGAAACGGTGTTCTTGCCCCGCTGCGTCTCGTTGTTGGGCGAATCTCCTGCCATCCCCGACCTCTCCGCGAAATGGCGAGCTTGTCCCTTCGAAACCTTCTCCTTCCCCCTCCGCCCATCACACGCAGGATAAGCGCACGCTCCTGATCGGTGGCGCCGGCGCGGCCGTGCTGGCGTACCTGGGCAGCTCGGTAGTGGCCGCAGTGGACCGCGTGCCGGTGCTCCCCGGCATCTTCGAGGTGAGGGGTGGATGTTGATCACGGTTGCAAACCGGTGGTTGACGCATTGTGAGGTGTGCAGCGGCAATGCGCTACTTTGGGTAGGGGAAGGGGGCGGGGCAAAGGGGCGAAGGGTTGCAGGCGACATGCTTGGGCAGGCACATGGCAGGCGTGGGGTGTGTGTGGCGGAGTGTTCACTTCGCTCGGTATTCGAGGAACTTGCCGTCAATGTGGTGCGAGAAGGGGGGCGTGCAGCGGTCCGTCCGCACCGTCAGCACCTCCGCGATCGAGCCATGCTCAACGCCGCGCGGCAACGGATGTGCGATCGACTATCGGGCAGAGCGACAATGCAGTGCACTCCTGCGTGTGATCGATAAAGCTTGGCTGCCTTAAGCTGTTGGCAGCCGGCTGCCAACAGTCGCGGTCGCGATTTGGGCTGTTGCACAGCATGCCATGCGACTCTGGCCCAACCGCCCCTCCCCATCCCCCGCCACCCCAACCTCCGCAGGCCGTGGGGTTTGGCTACTCCGCCTTCTTCTTCTGGAAATACGTCCTGTTCGCCAAGGGCCGTGAGGAGCTGCGCATGTCCCTGCGCATTCTTCAGAAGACGGTCGTGGAGAGCGTTGACGACTTCACCGAGCGCACGCGTGAGCAGGGGCGGGTGGGGGAGAGAAGGCTCGAGCCCCGTAAACGCCCACAAAGAGGAGGGAAGGGAAAAGACGGGGGCGTTGCGGTGCGGAGCAAAAAGGGGGAGTTGCGGGAATTGAACCCACGACCTCTCGCACCCTAAGCGAGAATCATACCACTAGACCAAACTCCCACATGTGAGAAAGGCTGGCACACTGCCAAACTCGCCCCGGGCCTGATTCGGCCCCCCAAACGCGCGGCGGCGGCGCGGGCGCGGCCCTGGGCGGTGGGGGAGGTGGGCGGAGCAGTGGGGAGGTTGCGGGGTAGCTGAGGGAGGCAGGGGAAGTCGCCTGGAAGCTGCAGGTAGTTGGGAGGAGCCCGGCGCTTGGGGGGTCCTGGAGAGGCTTGGGGGGAGCTTGGGGGGTGGGGTGCTCAGGCGAGCGGGTAAGGGGGTGGGTTGGGTAGGGGGGGGAGGGTCAGGGGTGCGGTGCTTGGGTGAGTGGGTGAGGGGGCGGGGGTGAGGGGGCGGGGGTGAGGGGGGGGGGGTGAGGGGGCGGGGGGGGAAGCGGCAGGGGGGAGGAGAGTTGGGAGGAGAGGAAGAGAGACAAGATGTACTGCAGGACCTACCTGCAAGGGCGTCTGTGCAGACCAGCCCCACGCATCCCCGCCGCTATTGACTCACTCCACCCCACCCCTCCGCGTGCGTCTCTCCAACCCTGCACTCCGCGGCCCCCTCCCACCCCTCCCCCCAGTCGACACGCACCCCGCAGCCGGGGGCGAGCCCTCCGGCCCCACCGCCCGCGGCCTGGTGGAGGGGCTGGCGGCGCGCCACGCCAGCCGCCAGCGCCGCGAGCAGCAGCAGCGGCAGCTGGGCACCGCCGCGGACGACGGCAGCTGGATCGACGAACAGCGCGGAGGTGGGCAGGGACCAGGGAGGGCTTGTGCAGGGTCAGGACTGCAGGACTGGGGTGGAGCGTGGAGCTGCGTTGGAGGTTGTCCCTGCCCCCGCAATTACTGTGATAACCCCTGCCCCGCAGCCCCTGCCCCCGCAATTACTGTGATAACCCCTGCCCCGCAGATTCTGATGCGACGGAGGAGTACGTCAAGGACCTCCTCACGGTGGGGCTGTGGGGCTGTGGGCGCCTGTGGGGCTGTGGGGGCGCGGGGGCTGTGCAGCTTGCGTACGCAGTGTTGCAAGCTTCTGTGTGAGCAGCATTGCGCCAGTCGCGTGTTGTTCTCCTCCTCGCACCTTGCGGTCATCTGGTCTTGCTTGCAAGCCCGCTTGGCCCTTAAAGGCCTGCTTGTGCTTTTGGGGTGGGTGGGGCTAGGTGCTGGGGGCCGCAGTACTGCAAGCGATTGTGAGAGCAGCATTGGGCCAGTTGTGTGTTGCTTTCCTCCTCGCACCTTGCAGTCACCGGTCCCACTGGCCAACCGCATGTTCACCCACCCACCCTCGCTCCCGCCCCCCAGAACACCTCCCCCGACAACAGCTCGTCCTCCGGTACCTCCCTGGGCAGCGCCGGCAGGGAGGGGCGGGCGGGGGAGGGGGCCGCCTCGGGCTCGGCCTCGCCCCCCCGCGGCCCCCCCGCGCTCTTCCTCGTGTCCCTGGGCGCCGGGCCCTTCTCCGCTCCCGAGCTGGGCCCCGACGAGGGTGAGCGGGGGGGGGAAGGGGGTTACGGTTGGTTCCGGGACGGGATGGGGCCGGGCCGGGAAGAAACGGGTTTCCGGGGGGGACGATCTGCGATGTGCGGTGCTGGGGAAAACGTTGGCAGGCAAGCTCGAGGCTAGCAGCCGTAGCATTCGGCCAACACTCCCCTCCTCCCTTGGGCCCACCTCCTCGCGTGCCCGGTGTCCCACCCTGCCTTCGCCCTCCTCGATCCGCCCCCCCCCCCCGCAGCCGCGGCCTCCGGCTCCCTGGACGGCGCCCGGGCGCAGCAGCGGGCGGCGCGGGACGGCCCCTCCGCGGTGGAGCACGCGGCGGGGCGCCTGGAGGGGGGGCCCGAGGGGGGCGTCCCCATGGACCCCTGCCTGGGCTGGGACACGGAGGCGTGCGCCGCCTCGCAGCACCTGCAGCTGGGCACCCCCGACCAGGGTGAGGGGGGGGGATGGAGGGGAGGGGGTGTGCGGGGAAAGGAGGGGGCGTGTGGGGAAGGGAGGGGTGTGTGTGGGTTGTGAGGAGGGAGTCAAGCAGTGTGGTGGGATGAGGGGAGAGGGGCGAAGAGGCTGCGGGAAGGCACGTGGCGTCTAGGCGGCTGACACTCAGCTCCCTCCTCCACGGGTCCGCTCCTCCCCCCTCCCCCCTTACTTCCGGGGTTGGAGGTTGACAGCTCCTGCCTTCCCCTGCCTCCCCTCCTCCCTCCCCCCATTTTCCCACCCCCCCCCCCCCCGACCCCCCCAGCCAAGCTGGACCGCCTGGCCGAGGAGGCCTCCCGCACCGCCCGTGAGGCCACCGGCTTCAGCAAGCACGTGGACCAGGTGGGGGGGGAGGGGGAGGGGGAGGGGGAGGGGGGAAGGGGGGTAGAAAGGGGGGAAGAGGGGGAAGGGGTGTGGAGAGGGGGAAGATGGGAGCGGTTAGTTGAGTGGGCAGTGCACGTTCTTACTGGTGGCCGGCGGGGAGTAACGTGCCTTGCACCTCCGCACTTGCTCCCACGTTCTCCTCGCCCACCCCACCCGGACACCCTACCCCACCCTTCATCCCCCCCTCTCCAGAAGCTGCACGAGCCCTCCGCCTCCTACTCCTCCTCCGACGACCTGCAGGGGCGCTTCGGCCGGACCCTGGGTGCGCCCTGGTTGGAGGAGCTGCGGGGGTGGGCGGTGGAACCCGTGGATGGGGGGGAGGCGGGCGTGGGCCCCTGAACTGGGGAGGGTGGTCTGGTGGGCGTGGCGGCGTAGGCGGGGGTGCCTAAGCGGCCCTGTTTTGACCGCAATGCTCAGCGCTCCCCCCACCCACCCACACCCCACCCCACCCCACCCCGCCCCTCCGCCCCACCCCCAGGCGACAAGGAGCGGGAGGAGATGGAGCGAATGGCGCAGAGCGGCAACAACAAGCTGGTGGGTGGCGGCCTTCGCGGGGAACTGGGACCGCGGCCTGTGCTGCGAGCGAAGGAAAGGAAGATGGGAAGTCCTTCCTCTCCCTTCACCCCTCGCTTTGGGGCTTTCGCGTCGGTTGGGGGCCTCCGTTGCCTACTTGCCGAATGCCTGCCTGGCGTTGGCGCTGGCGCTGTTGATGCAGCTGGAATGAGCTGGAATGAGCTGGAAGGCCTCGTCAAGCCGGTTGGCGCGCGCTCCGGGGGCGGCAGCGCCAACCGGCTTGACGAGTTCGTCCAGTTCATTCCAGCTCACTCCAGCTCCATCAACAGCGCCAGTGCCAGCCGTCTGCTCGTCTACAGTTGGGCGGGTGCACACAATGCGAGGGCGACACAGGCTGGTGCACTCGAGCGGGCCTCGGGTCCTCAAACATCCAACAACCTCCCTGTTGCTCCGACCAGCGCCTTACGTTCCCTTGCGAGTTGCGAGCCCCATACCCGACTGACGCCAATGCCTACGGTACTCCATCCCCCTTCCTCCCCCCTCCCCCCCCCAGAACCCCTCTGACGTGCGCTCCATGCGCCAGCCCTCGGGTGGGGAGGAGACTGGCACCGGCCCCAGCCTGTGAGGCGGCCAACCGCACCTGTGAGGCGGGGGCGGCAGCGGAGGTAGCTTGGTGGCGGAGGCGGCTGCGGTGCTGGTGGAGGAGGTAGCGAATGCGGAGCGAGGCGGCGGGCAGCAGGCGTCTAGCGCAGCCGCTGTGTGCAGCATGCACAAGGGGTTGAAGAAATAATCGGGTGGAGGGATGTATGCGGGCGATACGGGCATTGTGCTGAGATTCCGGGGATTCTGGATTGGCGTGTTGCAAGCGGTTGGCAGCGTTGAAGAGCCGAGGAGACATTGGTTGTGCGCTCCGGACAACCTTGGGCAGTGTGGGTCCATAAAAACTGTGTCTACACGGTGGATGTAAGGACATCCTGATTATTGGAAGCTCCTCACTCCGCGCAATAGCAAGACACTTTAAGCCGCCGCGCATGTGGCTACCCAAACCGTCTAGCCGCTTTACCATGAGGCTCGCAACCTGCTAGTAGGTACCGGCCTAAGAACAGCATTGCCCGCAATAGCAATAGTGTGTACTACTACTGCGCGTCGTAACTTCTTTACTAGCGGGGGGTTATGGCCTCCTCCACCCCAGCCCTTGACCTATCCCAGCTCTGACGGCAGTCCAAGAGGCTATGGGCTCCTCCACCCCAGCCCAGTTGCACACATTGCTGTAGCCCCAGCCCATGACTTCTCTTCGCACTCTTACTTGGCCACGCGGTAACCCCCTCTCCTCACAGTCCTCACACCCCTCACAACTCTCCGCCCCCGCCCCCACTGAACGTGCTTCGCAGGGGTATCCCAGCCCCTGAGCCCCTCCACACACCGCCACCCATTCCCTCCACGCGCCTCGGGCACCCCCCTCCAACCACCCGCACAACCCCCTCCCCGCTCCTGAGGACAGGCTCCGCCCCGCCCCAGCCCCTCTCCCCCCCACCACCCCTCCACCCCTCCATCCCCTCCACCCCTCCATCCCCTCCACACCCCCGTGGACAAGGCCACTCTCCGCCCCATGGCCCCTCACGGCCGCAGCTGCGGCAGCGGCTTCCCCGCCGCCCACGCGTCCAGCCAGCGGTTTCGCCTCCCCGCCGCGTACGCCCCCAGCTCCTCCGTGCAGTCCCGGCCCAGGCGGCGCAGGAGCTTGGGCAGCTCGCCGTCGCGCTTGGCGGTCATGACCTGTTGGGGGTGGGGGGTAGGGTAGGGGGAGGGGCGAGAGGGATGTTGGGGAGAGGGTGTGGAACGATGGGGTTGCGGGTTTGGAGGAATGCCAGGAGAGGAAGCAGAGGGAGAGGCGGGGCGGTGTGGTGAAGTCTTGTGCCTGGCGCAACACGTGCCGTGCCTTGGGGCTGAAGGAACGAGGGGACGAGCCAAGGCTAGGGAGCTTGGTGGCAGGTCCGGAGCGTCCTCCTGCTGAGCTAGCCCTCACTTTTACACACACGATTATCGCGCATCAACCCTCACTTCCACACACAAGATGCGTGCCTTCGGCGGCCTCAGTGCCCCCAAGCTGTTCAACTAGCACCCCCGAGCTCCCCTAGTCCCCCGCCCCACACCACCCCTCCCCTCCCACCCCCCCACTCACGATGCGCGCCTCCGGCGGCCTCAGTGCGTACATGAGCTCCTGCGCCTCCCCCGCCGCCGCCTCCAGAGCGCGGGCGGGGCCGGGGGCCGCCCCCCGCCCCGCCGCCCGCACCGCGGGGGCCGCCTCCCCCGCCGCCGCCTCCAGCGCCAGCACCGCGGAGAGGGGGTCGCGGGCGGACTGGTAGCGGGCGGCAAGGGCCTGGGGTGGGGTGGGGGTGGGGAAGGGAGGGTGAGGGGCGAAGGGTCGGAGCCAAGGGGGAAAGGAGGACGGAGTGTGAGGGATAGGGAGGACAAGGGGAACTGAGGGGGTAGCGGGCGGCCAGGGCGTGGGCAGGGGGAAGGGGCTATGTGGAGGTGAGAGGTGGAGGTGGCAGGAGCAGCACAGCATTCTCCGACCCAACCATTTCCTCGTCACCCCGGCTTCACCCTATCCTTCCCTTTCCTTTCGAAGCACAGCGGAAAAGGAGGACGGAGTGTAACGGGGAGTTTCAACCTATCCTTCCCTGTTCCCCCCCTCCCCCGCACCCACCTGCCCAATCTCCAGCAGCTCCGCCGCCGCCCGCGCCCGCCGCACTGCCGCGGACTCCCGCCTCTCTCCTGGCCCCGCCTCTCCACCGCCCGCCCCCGCCGCCCCCCCAGCTTCCGCCGCCTTCTCCAGCGCCGCCGCCGCCCCCAGTGCGTCGCACAGGTCCAGCAGGGGCGCCAGCTGCGAGGGGTGGCGCTCGCCGTAGTGCCGCCGGGCCAGGGTCACTGGGGTCGTGGGGGGGT
>JAEHOE010000274.1:0-56159 GCA_016858145.1 Edaphochlamys debaryana | reverse complement strand
TGCCAACCCCCCAACCCGCCCACCTGCAGGGGGGGCAGCAGGCGCGTGAGCAGGTGCCGCTCCACCTCGGCCTCCAGCGCCGCGGTCAGCTCGGCGGGGGACTGGGGGGGGGAGGGGGGGAGAGGGGGGGCCAGGGGGTATGGCGGAGTGGTACCCACGGGGATACCGACAGGGGGTCTGGGCAGCGGACAGCGGAGGAGCCCCCATCGGACAGACCCTAGCAGCAGCAGGGCCCACCCCCTGCTCACCGTCCCAATGGCCTCCTCGTCTTCCTCGTCCTCCTCGTCATCATCCTCCAGCCCCAGACCGTCCTCGCCCTCCTCCCCCTCCCCCTCCCCTTGCTCCTCCCCCTCCCCTTCTGCGCCCCCGCCCCCGCCCGCGCGCCGCGCCTCCGCCCGCCCCCGCCGCGCCGCCTCCGCCGCCTCCCGCCGCAGCCGCCCCCCCGTGGCCCTCGCCAGCAGCGCCGCCCCCCCCGCCCCCAGCGCCCCCCCCAGGGGCGCCTCCGAGAGGTGGTAGAGCTCGGGCAGTCCGAACCAGGCGGTCAGGGAGAGGCGGCGCAGGGAGGAGGGCAGCTGGGGGGGGGGGAGGGAGGGGGGGAATGGGTGGGTGGGTGGGTGGGTCGACCGAGCAGAAGAGAATCCGGGGGGCCTGGGAGTTGCCAGTCGAGGGCACAGCTCGCCAGTTGCTTCCACAACCCCTTCGTACCGTCACCCGATCCACAGCCCCCCCCCCGCTACCTCTCATGGCGCCCCCCCCTCTCCCCCCCCTACTCTCCCCCCCCCCCAAATCCCACCTCTGTGTACCGCACGTCCACAAACTCCACGTTGTCCACCACCAGCTCCGTCAGCCGCGTGGCGGGGCCCAGGCCCAGCTGGGCCCAGCCCAGCAGGCCCAGGCCCAGGCCCAGGGAGCGGAGCGAGGGCAGCTCGCCCGC
This sequence comes from Edaphochlamys debaryana, assembly GCA_016858145.1. Taxonomy (NCBI): domain Eukaryota; kingdom Viridiplantae; phylum Chlorophyta; class Chlorophyceae; order Chlamydomonadales; genus Edaphochlamys; species Edaphochlamys debaryana. The sequence continues at coordinate 55,225 of JAEHOE010000274.1, read as the reverse complement.
GCGGAGCACCAGCGCACCCAGCTCTGGGGGTTGGAGAGGAGGGGGTGGGGTTGGGGGTGGGGTTGCGGGTGGGGGAAAGGCACGACGACACAGGGATTGGCATCGCCATGGGAGGCGTGTGGGCTTGGCAAGACACGAGGGCAGGTGGTGCGTGTGGCGGAAGGGGCCCTGGCGGTGTTGTGCGGGGGCAGAGGGGAACGCAGGCTGGGCTGTTGGGTGCCTGCCCCTTCGGTGGCTTGGCACAAGCTTTTCCCCCCTCCCCCCTCATTCCCCACCACCAGCACCCGCACCCGCACCCCACCCACCGTCCCCCACGCCGTCCCCCTCGTCCCGCTCCGCCCCCCCCTCCCCCGCGAACTCCAGCCGCGTCAGCAGCGGCAGCGCGGGGAAGAGGTCCGACATCTCCTGAATGGAGGGGGGGGGATGGAGGGGGTTGGGGAGGTGGGGGGAGGGCGTGGGGGATGACGTGGCAAGTAGGGGCCAGCACTGCTACTTCCCAGAGGACGGGCCAAACGGCAGAAGTCTCTGTTGCGGAGGAAGCTTGCGGGGAGCCGTCTCAGGCCAGGGCCGGGCAGCGGCACGGCAGGTGCGTGCAGGGGCACGCGGGGGCGCAGACAGGCACCCACCATCCACACCCACCATCCCAACCCATCCCAGCCCCCCCACCTGTGGCAGTACTCCCATGAGCGTTAGAGACACCAGCGGCGGCGCCCGCAGCCCCGGCGGCACCCCCGGGACTGCCGCCGCCGCCGCCGCCGCCGCCGCCCACCCCACGTGGTGCGGCCCCGGCCCCGGCCCCAGCGTCGATGGGTGCGGGGCTGCCAGGGCGAGGGCGCCGGTGGGGGTGGAGGCGGGGGCGGGGCCGTCACGGTCTGGGTGCGCCGTGTGGGGCCCGAGGGGGGTGTGGGGGCCGCTGGCGGGGGGCGTGGGGGCGGCGGCGGGGGAGTGGGTGCCGCTGGGGGGGTGGGAGTGGTAGTGGAGGAGGTTGGTCTGGTGGGCGGAGAGGCGGGGGGGCGGGGCCGCCGCGGAGGGCCGCGGGGGGGCGACCGGCACGGAAGCCCAAGCGTCGGCGGCCGGCCCGCCCGCTGCGCAGGCGGAGGGGGGCCCCGAGCCGGGCACCCCCTGCTGAGGCCGCTGCCCGCTGCCGCCGCCATGACTGCCGCTAGCCCCTGCGCCTCCGCCTCCGCCCCCCGTGTGGTCTTGGTCGCTGGGGTTGCGGTGGAGGGGGTGCTGGGGGAAGGAGTGGGAGTGGCCGTGAGCCACGTGGGGGAGGGGGAGGGGGTGGCCGTGGGAGTTGAGGTGGGGGTGGGGGTGGGGGTGGGGGTGGGGGTGGGGGTGGGGGTGGGGAGGGGGGCGCGCGGGCGGGGGCTGAGGCGCGTCGTGGACTCCCCCCTCGGGGGCCGAAGCGAGGGCCGTGCCGGGCCGGAGGCTGGCCGCGTAGCTGAGGAGAAGCTGCCCCCCGGTCAGACCCGAGCCCGGACCCTCCTCCTCCCCCGACGGTTCGTCTCCCGACGATTCGTCTTCGCTGCTCGCGTCCCAGCGACCCCACGCCGGTCCCATTGACAACCCGTGCATCCCGCCGCCGCCGCCAACGCCGCCATGCGGCGTCGCTCGTCCCACGTACGACCGAAGCGACACGCCGCACGTGAGCGCCGCCAGGGTGCTGTACGGCGGACGCAGCGCGGATGCGCTGTGCGACGCGCGTGCCGGCGGCCGAAGGATGTGCTGGGCGGCGCCGCCGATGCTCCGCGGGAAGAATCGATCCACAGCTGATCCGGCCCCAGCCCCGTCAGAATCCAGATCCTCGTCCACCTCCGGATCTGGATCCGGATCCAGGGAGATGTCCGCCAGCTCCGCGAGGGCGGTGAGGCCGGTGAGGGGGGAGAGGTCCGCGGAGGTGAGCGAGCTGAAGCCTGGGAGGGAGGAGAGGCGCGGGGGGGGGAGTGAGGATTGACGGGGGGCTTCGGGCACCCGGTGGGGTGGTGGCTGTTGGGGATACTGCACAGGACAGCGGTACGCCTCTGCAATGTGAAGGGGGACGGCAAGGCGCAGCCTCCCGTCCCAATCCCCCGCTCGTCCCCCGGGAGCTCCCAACCGGAGCCCCCAAGCTCCGCTTCCCCCAGCCGTCAGTAACCCCACGATCCCCCTCCCCCTCTCCCTCCCCCCGCCCCCTACCCCCCCCCCCCACCCGCCAGGTCCAGGTCCGCCACCCCCCCCGGCAGCCGCAGCGCCTCCTCCCAGGGCTCCCCCCCCGGCCCCAGCCAGCCGCTGCGGCGCAGGTCCAGGCGGGAGAGGGCGGCCAGGGGGCGCAGGTCGGGGGGGCGGTCGGTGAAGACGAGCACAGAGTCGCGGAGGGAGAGGCTCTGGAGGGAGGGGGGAGGTGGTGGTGGGGGGGAAAGGGTGGGGGGGATGGCGGGTTGGGAGGCAGCAGAGGGACGCAGTGGGTCAGGAGCTGCAAGCGCCCTCCGGGGCCTGCGCGCGCAGCCTCCAACTTCCTCCTCACTTCTGGCGGCCCCCATCCCCCAGGAGCTTCCCTGCCCTGCCCCCCGTTCAGAGCTCCTTCCCAGGCTCCCCCCACGGGTTGCCACCCCAGCCCCCCCCCCCTAAGGCCGCTCGCCTTGAGCCCCGTCAGCGCCTCCAGGGCCGCCGCTGGCAGCGGCTCCGGCCCACACGCCAGCAGCTCCAGCACCTGCAGCCCCCAGCAGGGAGCCGGCGGCGGCGGCGGCAGGGCCGGCGGTGGCGACGGCGGCGGATGCAGGGGCGGCGGCGGCGGCGGCGAGTGCCGGGGGCTGCCGAGGCCCGTGCCGTGCCCGTGGCCGGCGTGATGGGTGTGATGGTCGGGGGGCCGGTGCGGGGACGCACCCAAGGCGCCAGCGTTGCCGCCTGCCGCCGCCGCCGCCGCCGGGCCTGCCGCCGCCGCCGCCAGCTCCTCTGCGAGCGCCGCCAGTGCCGCCAGCGGTGCTGCCAGCAGCAGCCCCCCCCGCTCGGGCGCCACTCGGGGGGCGGTGTGGGGCTCGCGGCGGAGGCCGAAGCCGCGCAGGCGCAGGCGGGCGAGGCGGGCGGGGCGGCGGGAGGCCAGGCTGCGGGGGGGGGAGGGAGGGAGGGGGGGGGGGCTGTTTGAAGCTGGGCTTGCTTGCCTCCCGTCCCTGGGGCAGCCGCAGCGGGTGGTAAAGGGGCCCGTGGCTTGCCTCGTGGGTCCCCCACGTCTCCGCACCACCTCCCCCGCCCTCCGCCGCCCGGCTCACATCTCCACCGCGCGCCGCCCCGCGCTGCGGCAGGGCGCCTCCAGGCTCAGATCCGCCAGCCCGGCCCCCACCGCCCCCAGGCAGGCAGCCAGGGCGCGGTCGTACGACGACCAGTACGAGTGGAACCGCCGGTGTACGGCAGCGCCGTACAGCAGCGTGTGCAGCTCGGGGTCTGGTAAGGGATGGGGAGTGGGGCGCACGGCTCGTGGAGGGTGTCACGGATCATCCCCACCCTTGCGGCCCCCCGCGTCACAACCCGTGTCTGCAGCCCCCGCAGCTTCCGTGCCCCGCCTCCGCCCCAGTCTCGGCCCTCCGCCCCCCCCCCTCCATCCCCCCCTCACCCTCCATCCCCCCCCTCACCCTCCGCCTTGTCCGCCACGTCCGCCGGCATGGCCCGCGCCAGCTCCGCCTCCTGCGCCCCCCCCCAGGGCAGCGCCCCCTCCGTGTAGGTCCAGGAGGCGGGCAGCTGGGACAGCCCCAGGCGGGAGAGGCGGGGCAGGCGGCAGGCGGCCAGCAGCAGCAGGGGCAGCGCGGTGGGGCCCTCGGCCTCCAGGGAGCGGAGCCTGGGGAGGGGGGCGGGGGGGGAGGGGGGAGGGGGGAGGGGGGATAGTGGGGGAGGCTGGTGGGAACGAGGTTGGGGAGGGATGGGGTCGGGTGGGGTACAGGGAAGAGAAGTGCGGGAGGGGCCCTCAGCCTCAAGGCACCTGAGGGGCCCAGCATGGGGCATTGAGAGGCAGCAAGGATGAAGCGCACATCAAACCCGGACCCAAACCCCTGCCCCCCCCCCTCCCCCCTCGCCACCCAATCCCCTGCCATCCCCCGCTCACCCTCGCGGTAGCGCGCCCACAGCCGGTTGCCCCTCTCCAGCTCCCGCCTCGCCCCCTCCTGCCCCCTCCCCCTCCTCCTCAACAACCTCCCCCTCCCCCGCCAGCAGCCCCCGCACCGCCCCCATGAGCCCGGGGGCGTCCGCGGGGTCGGGCGCGGGGCTCTGCAGCCGCAGGCCCCCCACGCGCGGGCGGCGGCGCAGGAAGGCGCAGAGCGAGTCCACCTGGGCGGCGTCCCACAGCCGGACCTGGGGGTGTGGGTGGGGGGGGAGAAGGAGTGGGGGTGGGAGACGGGAGCAGAGGGGGAGATGTTGGTGTCAACTGGGGATGGGACGAGGGGGGAGGAGGGCGCATCGCCGGGTAGGGTGGGGATGGGGGTTGGCGGGAGGGAAGGCCCACGGAAGACCCCCGCATTCCGGCACCCCCCCTCTCTCCTCTCCCCGCGGCCCCGACCCACCCTCAGCAGCTCCTGCTCCGCGGCCCTCGCGGCAGCGGCCCAGTCTCGGCAGACCATGGATGCCGCCGCGCGCGCCTCCCGCAGCACGCGCGCCTCCTCCGCCTCTGCGCTCGCATCGCTGTCATGCTGGCAGCTACCGGAAGCTGTGTCCTCCACGCGGAGGTCGCAGAGCGAGGGAAAGATGCTGTCGCGCAGCAGGTTCAGGAACGGCTGGCTGAGCCACCTCGAGCCGCTGTCATCCTCTTCTTCGTTCATATCGGCTAAACTGATCAACCACATGTCGGGAATTTTGGGCATATATGGCAAGAAAGTCGAGTCGTCGGCCGGTTCCGGCACTCGGCACGCGCCGTAACCCTGTCCCAACCCCCCAGCTCCCCCGCAGGGCTAGCATTCCCCCTGACCCCGGCGCCGGACCATCGCCCAAAACCTGCAACCGTGAGGCCCTGAGGCGAAGGCCGGACTAGGGGATCCCGTGAAGCTCGGGGCCACAGGTGGCGCTACACACTCGCATCCTCGGCGGCACCTGGCGGCACACACCGGCGCAGGCCGACGCCAGGTACCCCCATTACCCCATACTATACCGGTACCTTCGAAAACTTCTCGCGCAACGGGAGCGGGCGGTCATGCAGCGTTTACGCAGACGTAGGCGGCAGGGATGGGCAGGCGTGGGGGGCGAGTGGTAACTTAAACCAGGGGCTTCCCCATGGCCTCCCGAGGCCCCCCCAGACTGCAAAAGGACAACTGCAGGTGGTGATGGTGTATGTGTGCGGGGGGGGGGAAGGGGGGATGTCAAGGCGGGGGCGTGCCGGGTCTGCAGCTCTGCAACCGCTGCGTGGCACGATACGGCGAAACCGCGAGCTCCGTACTCGAGCGATTCCGCGCGCTCTGCCCTGGCATCAGCTGTGCTTGGTATCGTGAATAGCAACAATCACCAGGCCAGCAAGCAAAATCGCTTCCGCGGCAAAGTCCACGCTTCCGCTGCACCAGGCTGGCTGGCGCGGCCTGTGCGTGCGGGCTCAGCCCCGCCGTGAAGGCCTGTAGGCGCATCGTATAGGCCTTGGCGGCCCGAGAGCCTGAGCTCGGCTAGACGTCGCCATGGCCGCGGGCTCAGCTGCCGTCTTGTCCAACTTCATCATCAACCTGTGAGCTCCTGCGGGATGTCGTTTCAGCCTACGCAGAGCAGGGTGTGAAGAGGGGGCCTCGCTGGGGCTTCCGCGGGGTCTTGTCGCCGGTCTTCGCTGTCGGGATGGGCGACCCAGCTCGCCGTGTTGCGCAGGTGTGTATGGGCGGGCTGCTTCGGTACCTTCACCCTCATCCGTGTGAAGCCGTGGTGCAAGCGGTTCTTCGCGTCAAGAAGGTGCGAAGCGCTGGAGGTGCAACTCTTGTCCTGAAAGCGGGCCAGCACCGCTCCTGTGGTGCTGGAGCATAAGCGCGAGATTCATACAACTTGCGAGCTCGTCTCGGCCGCGAAAGGGGACGCCAAGCGTATACTTGCAGCATCCGCTCCGTAACGCAGTCGCTGCGAACGGAGGCGTTCTCGTCCAGGCGCCTGCAGGAATAGCCAGGCCCCGGGGACAAAGACTGCCGTAGGGCCCGAAGCGGTCAACGCCACGGACTGCGAAAACCCTCGCCCCGCCCGCCGGCGGCCTCGGCCCAGCCGCACACGCCAGCACGACGCTAGCGACGCCCCACGCCGTCCCCATCAGCCCCACTCCCACTCCCTCGCTCCCTGGACCTCTAGCTCTCCGCCGCCGTTTGGCACCAGGCCCATCCGCCCGGCCCTCCTCGCCACTGCCTCCCCGCAGGTATGCCAAGGACATAGACTTGAAGCCGAAGCGGTTACCAAACACGCTAGTGGCCTGGATCTGGCCCGTGATGACGTACGAGGAGGAGCGGATCATAGATGAGGTACGGCAGTCTTGGGAGGGGATGGGAAGGAGGGGACAGGGGAGGTGGGGATGGATGGCGTTTGCGCCTGGATGGATCGATGAGTGAAAGCGGGCAGGGTGAGAGGTGCGGGGCCCGGGCCTCGCGTTCATCTTCGCTTGCCTAACCGGGGCAAGGGAGGGCCAGGGGCAGGGTCCTATGGGTGGGGCCGGGGTGGGTCTACCTCACCGCGCGGCTCAGGCCCCCCGTCCCCGTCCCCCCCCCCTTGTTCCTCCTTGCCCGACCCAGATCGGTCTGGATGGCGCCATGTACCTGCGCGTGCTGCGCTTCGGTAGGAGGGGGGGATGGCGGGAGGGCCTGGTTCGGTGTGCTGGAGGGGCAAGGTCAGGGGAGGGGGCAGGGGAGAGGGGGCAAGGGGCTGGGAGAATAGGGCGGGAAGAGGATTACGTTTGCGCCGGTCCGTGGTGCTAGGCTGTGAGCCCGCCCCTCTCCCCTCTCCCCCAGGCTTCGTCATGTTTCTGGCCATCTCCGCCTTCGTGTGCATCACCATCCTGCCCACCAACCTCACCTCCAACTACATCCAGACGCTGCTCTACCAGCAGACCTACAGCGTGGGGGACCTCACGCTCGAGGTGGGGGGGGGGGCGTGCATGTGGAGGTGGTGGTTGTGGTGGAAGGGGCGGGCGGCGGGGGCCGAGGCCTTGATGGCCGGGCCCCGGTGCGTCGAGGCCATGCGCTGCCTTGGCCTTCTCTCCCACCCTCGCCTCGCCCTCCCCTCCCTCCCCTCCCACCCCCCACCCCTTCCACCCCTTCCCCCTCCCCCCCAGGACATGGGCAACGGCACGCTGCTGGTGGACAACACCTACCTCGTCCCCGGCACCTTTGTCAACGCCACCTCCAACTCTTCGGGCTACTACAACTTCACGCTCCCCATCTCCCCCGCCGAGATGGTCTTCAACACAACCCTCGTCACGGACTTCCGCAACGACACGCCCGTGCGCGTACGGCCGACCAACTCCACGCTGTCGTACTTCTCCGTACAGATCGACGAGGCGGGGGCCGTGTGGAGGTGCCCGGTGCCGTACGGCGTCAACTCGACTGACTTTGACCGCTCGGCCTACCCCGAGAACGCCACTGAGTGTGTGGAGAGCAGCCCCAGCAAGCAGCAGGGTGGGGGCGGGGAGGGGGGGGGATGATGGGGGTGGGGGTGGGGGTGAGGTGGAGGATGAGAGGATGGAGGGGAAGCTGCGGTGAACCGGGAACCGAGGGCCTTTGCCTTGCGCTTACTCGCCCTCCCCCTTGCCCACACGAAACCTCCGCTTCCCCCCCCCTTCCTCTCCCCTCTTCCTCACAGAGTACAAGTTCACGGATTTTGACAAGTGCGTGCCGTTGGCGGGGGGCCGGGGGGGCCGTACGGGTTTGGAAGGGTTGGGCGTGGCAGCACGGTGGCAGTCCTGCGCTGCCCACACCACACATGCGCTTGGGTCCATGAGGAGGGGCCGGGGGCCCATGGGAGACGCAGCGAGGAGGGTGCCCCGCTCCGCGGCGGGGGCTGCGGGTTGGGGGTCGTCGCTCTGACGGCACGTCCCCTCCCCTCCCCTGCCAGGTACTCCCTTGCCAACGTGGAGAACGGCAGTGCCAAGATGTGGGTGCACATGATCGCCACCTACATCGTATGCGCCTTCGTGCTCTGGGTGAGAGAGGCACGGGGGGGGGGGCAGGGGTGTGCGTGCGGAGGAGTGGAGGGGCAGGGGTGAGGCGCGGGCTGGAGGTGCCAGGCAAAACGGGGCGGTCCGCTCGCTCAACCCCCCCCCCCGTCCCCTCTCCCCTCCCCTTCACAGATGCTGTGGAAGTACAACAAGGAGTCGGTCTACCTGCGCCTGCTGTTCCTGGGCAACAGCAAGCGGGGTGGGCCCACGCACACGGTGCTGGTCACTGACATGTGGGTCGGGGGGAAGGGGGTTAAAGGGGGCGGAGTGAGCGTCCAGAGATTCTGTGGTTCCAAACAAGAGGGCGGTCGGCACTCCGTGTGCCGTTGCATGGGTCGCACTGCGCACTGCAGGGCGCGGCGGTGTCAGCCGGTATGCCCTGTCCGGCCCGTACCACCCTTGCCCTGGCTGGCCGTCCTGAGCTGCCTCCAACCCCCATGCCCTTCTCCCCCCCCTCTCCTCCCCGCCGCAGTCCCGGCATCTATGGGGTGAGCAAGCGCGCTGGTGCCGGGGGCCCAGGGCCCGGGTCCAGGGGGCAGGGGGAGGGGCCGCGGGAGGGGATCTGCGCGGGGAGAAGAATGCGATGAGGCATCGCCAGATGCGTCGGAAGTGAGGGGCGGTTGGGTGCTGCGGTCGCGGGGCCCATGCGCCCTCGGGGGCACCGCTGGGGAGCAAGGCACCAGGCGACGTCCAGGCATGGGAGGGCTGGCAGCCACCCCTGCATCCCTACCCGCTTGGTCCCCCCCTCTTCACGCTCGCTGGCTGCCGCTCTATCTCTCCTTTCGCTCTCCAATGCTCCGAAAATCATCCCCTCGTCACCCCCTCTCCCCCCCCCCCCCAGGCGGTGGCCAAGGGGCTCAAGGCGGAGCGGCAGCGGCAGAAGTCGTCCTCCTCGCTCAAGAGCCAGGCGTCAGGGGGGGTCAACATGAAGGCAAGCGCAGTGTGTGTGAATGGCTGCTCGCATGAGCCGGGGAGTCGGAGCTCTGTGTGTCGGAATTGAAAACGCCGGGATGGGGCGGGTGCGTGTGGCGTGTGGTGTGGTCGGAGCCGGGGGAAGTGGGGGTGGACGAGGCTGACGCAATCTCCATGGTCCCTCGCAACCCCCCTCCCCCAGGACAACTCCCTGTACGGCAACGGCGCTCCATCTGTATCGGCCCAGGTGGACGACGGCGTGGTCATAGGCACCCCCGTGGCCAACGGTAGGGGCGGCGCCAACGGCCACCTGGCCCAACCGCCGCCGCCCCCGCCGCCGCTGCCGCCGCCGCCGCCTCCGGAGCCCGTCAACGGCAAGCACGTGACCATCGCCGCGGACGCGTGGGTGCTCCGAGGGGGCTGGGGTAGGGGAGAGGGGAGGGCCGGGCTTTACTCGGTCAGGGGATGGGGCGTACGGAAGGGGGAGGGAGGAGCGCAAGGACCCAGGGAAGCACTGGCTGTGGGCTTACCCCCATTCGCCTCCCCCTCGGCCCCTCTTCTCACCCCGCAGCCAGCCGCCGCCGCCCAACCCCTTTGCCCGTGCCGCTGGCGAGGCGGGCGAGGCCATCCACGACGCCGCCAAGGAGGTGGTGCAGAAGACCAAGGACTTCAAGGAGCTCATGGTGGACGGCACGATGCCCACAGCGCCCTCGGTGGGGGGGCGGGGGGGTGGGGGCGGGGGTGGGGGGTGGGGAAAGGGCACGCGGTGGGGACGAGGATGAGGGGGCGGAGGGGAGTTTGGGGGGAAAGGGATGAGGGGGGGGAAGTTGATGGACCATGGAAGCCCCTCGTGCTGACTTGATGTCGCCACTCCAATCCACGCCTCCACGCCGCTCACCTACTGCCCCTGCCCCCCTCTCCCCCCCCCCCCCCCTTCTCCGGCAATCCCACTAACCATTCGACGCTCTCCCGCTTATCAGCTTCAAACTCCCCCCCCCCCCCCCAGATGACCCCGGGCTCCTACCGCCTCACGGCCGACGTGGACCCCCGCTACGCCGCCACGGGGGGGAAGCTGGAGCAGGCGCGCATCGGGCGCACGCGGGAGGAGCTGCTGGCGGAGCTGCAGGTGCCCAAGGGGGGGTGGGGTGGCGACGGGAGGAGGAGAGGGGGGGTGATGCTGGGTGGGTGAATCTCTCTGGGCATGGGACTATGGGCATGGGACTCCTGCACAATGCAGGCTGGGGGCAGGTGGGCATGGGGGGTGGGGTGCGAAATGCAGAGTGCGTGTGTGACGGCGCGGGGCGCTCACTGCCTCTCGGGCCCTTTCCCCCTCCCTTCTCCCCCCCCGCCGCCGCTCGATAACAATACCCCCTCTCCCCCCCCAGATTATCGAGCCCGAGCCCGAGACGCTCCCCGCCGGCTACTGCGTGGACAACCGTCCCCGCAAGCCCGACCGCCGCACCACCAAGCGCTACGCCTACGACGTCACCTCGGAGGCGCTGCTGGCCATCACCGAGGCCAAGCGCAAGCTCAAGGTGGGGGGGGGGGGGGAGGAGAGCAGGGGGAGGGGGGAAACGCGTGCGTACTCATGGGCGTGTCGGGGGACCATGGGCTTGTGTGTGTGCGGTGCGCGAACCGCTCGCCAGCGTTCCGCGTCCGTCCTCGCCCCGCCTCATCACCCCCGTCCTCCCGCTTCTCCGCAGGGCGACGCGGTGCGGGGCATCCCTCCGCTGACGCCGCAGCAGGTGCGGGGGCCGGGGGTGGAGGGGCTGGGGGCCTGGGACGCAGCGCGATGGGAGGGAGCGACCTCCCCCACCAACTCCCTGACCAGGGCCTGCGATCGAGCGGCTGCCCTCGTCCTGTCGTCCCCTCCTCCCCTTCTGCCCACACGCTCTCCCCCCTCTCCCTCTCCCTCTCCCCCTCCGCCTCCCACACGCTCCCCCCTTCCCCCCCCTCAGCTGGTGGCCCAGGAGTTCTCGCTGGTGTACGGCCCCGCCAACATCGCCGCCGTCAACATGATTGCCGACACACGCACCCTGGAGCCCCTGGTGAACGAGTACAACAAGGTGGGGTGTGTGTGTGGGGGGGTGGGGGGGCTGAGGGGGAAATGAGGGGGGATCTGGAGTCATGCGGGTTGCAGTTGGAAGCGGGCAAGAGGCGCTACCGGGACTGTGCGATATTTTGCGCCTCTCCTCATCTCTTTTCTTTCCTCCCGCTCCCCGCCCCCTCCCCTACCCCCCTCCGCAGCTGATGCAGGCGTTCGAGGACTGGCTGGAGATGGCCAAGCTGCGGCTCAAGCTGCGCAAGAGCCTGGCCATGCCCACGGTGGGGGGGTGGAGGTGGGGGGGAATGATGGAGGGGGGGTGGAGGGGGGGTGGGGGGTGGGGGACTGAGAGGAAAGGGGAAGCTGTGGAAACAAGGAGACACCGCCAGCGCCTCTCGCCGCCCCTCACCTGCCCCCGCGTTGTCCGCCCCACCTGTCATCCCTTCCGCCGCCCCCAGACCACGCTGCTGTGCATGCTGTACGGCGACTGGGAGTACACCAAGAAGTTCAACACCAAGTGGTTCAAGAAGGTGGGGGTGGGAGAGTGGGGGTGTGGGGTGTGGGGAGCGATGGTTCGGGCTGGTCCTGGTTACTGCTGGCTCTCCAGCAAGCCTACCGCCTCCGCTTACCTGGGGAATCCTACTTACTCGCCCCCGGACCCCCGCTCTCGGCCCCCCCGCCTCAAGGTGGACTCGCTGGAGTTCTGGCAGGCGCGGCTGGAGTGGCTCAAGGTGGGGAGGGGGGGGCTTCCTGCTCCTGCGCCCGAGGGGCGGGGCAACGGCGCGGAAGGCCGTGCCCGCTGTGCTGCACACCGCATTCAACCCGCCATCCCCCGTCCCCTCCCCCCCAGGGCCGCATCGCCGAGGAGCAGGTGCTGTGCGCCATGAAGGTGGCCCCCTCGGCCTTCGTGACCTTCAAGTGAGGGGGGCAGGGGGGGAGGGGGCGGAGGGGGCGGGCAAGGTCCACTGGACCCACTGGACGGCAGCCGAGGCGTCCGGCTGGGCTGCCCTGCAGGGGCCGCGCTTTGCTGCTCACGGCCCTCACGAATCCTCTCCCCAACCCAACCCCCCAGCACCCGCATGGCCTCGGCCGTGGCCTACAGCTCGCTGCACTGGCACGGCGAGAACGACTGGCGCGTGACGTCCGCGCCCGCGCCCTTCGAGGTGGTGTGGGGCAACCTGCGCATGCTCATGCCCGTCAAGAGCGCGCGCACGCTCTTCATGTGAGGGGGGGGGCGACGGAAGGGGCGAGGGAAATGGACAAGGGGGGAAGCGAGGCGAAAGGAGGAGGTTGTGCGGATGGCGCCAGAGGGGCAGTGGGGATGGGGGCAACGGCCGCGACCCGAGGCTGCTCCCACCTCACATCGCCTCACTCTCATGTCCTCCTTCCTCTCCCCACGCAGCTGGATCGTGTACTGGCTGATGGGTGAGGCCGGGGGACGGGCGGCAGGGGCTGTCAGGCTAGGAGGCTGATGCACAAACCCGCCCATGCCCGCGGCACCCGCCCTGTTGTCTGTTACAGCTCCTCCCTTCCTGGTGCCCGCCTCGTGACCGCCGCCATACCTTCCCTCGCTAAATGATCCTTCCCCGCCCCCTTCCCCTCCCAGCCCTGTTCTTCATGATCCCCGTCAGCGCCGTGCAGGTGCGTTGGGATGGGGTGGCCGAGGGGCGGTACCGGTATGGGAGGTCTGGGCACCCACACCAGGCACACATGCTCGGCTACCGTACTGTCAGACGCCCGTCCCCTGGCTAACAGCCCCTGACACCCACCCACCCACTCTCCTCTCCCCCTCCCCCCCAGCTGCTGATCGAGTCCCCCAAGCTGGCCGCGGGGCCGCTGACCGAGGCCCCCCTCAAGCAGCTCTTTGAGGCCATCGTGCCCAGTGAGCCAGGGCGGCAAAGAGGGGGGAGGGGAGGGGGCAGACCTGTGACACGGGGGTCATGTGAGCGCGGCTGGCGTGGGGAAGGGTGCTGCGACAAAGGCCTTACCCCTTTGCCATTCCCTGTGCCCGCCCCCCCTGCCCCCTCCCATCCGCTCTTCCCCCCTCTCGCCTCCCCCTCTCCCCCCCCTCCCCTCGCCAGGTCTGGCCATGAAGATCTTCCTGGCCATCGTGCCCATGATCCTGCGCTTCTTCGCCTACTTCCAGGGCTGCACCTCGCTGTCGGAGATCGACTTCTCCGTGGTGGGGAGGTACTTCCTGTTCCAGGTGGGGGGGGGGGATGGGCCGGGGATGGGAGGGCGCGTGTAGCCACCGGTGGGTCACGCACCGGGCAACTGCTTGACGCGGAGGAAGCGACGCAACCTCTGGGCAACCAAGCCGCGGACGCACTATCTGACTGCATTGCGTGCCTTTGCGCGGGAGGGACTTGCACCGACATGTCTCGCCATGGCTGCATTGAGTGCCGCGACCATCGACTAAACCATCGCCCCCTGAATCAGCACCCGTACAAACCATGTAATATTTTATTGCGCTGGAAAGGGAGCATTCCTTGCGAGGGCGCGTCGCGAATCCATGGCCACCTCCCATCTCCGGTTTCCCTGATCGACCGACTCGCCCCCCGCCCCATCCCCGCCCCCCGTCCCCCCCGCCATTCCTGCCCCACCCCTGCAGGTAATAGTGCTCTTTTTCTCTTTGGGGGGCAGGGGGGCATGGGGGCCAAGCATTCCATCGGGACTTACACAGACCCTGCCGGCCTGCTCTCTCTTGCGAGTTCAACTGAGGTACTAGCCTCCAACCGACCTCTACTTGAGGCGATACAGCTTCCAACTCCCGTCAGCGCGCCCACGCGGACCAGCTGCTCGCGGGCGTAGATCATGGTTGCCCCGACATTCCTGCAGGTTATCGTGCTCTAAACCCACCCCACACACGCACACGCACACTCTCTCCGCACACGCCTCCCGCCTTCTAGGCCTTCTAGCCCTTCTCGCCCTCCTAGGCTAGCCCTTCTAGTGCTCCAGCTCCAGCTCCAGCGCCCCCGCGCAGCGCAGCTGCTCGTCCCCCGCCAGCTGCCAGCTCTTCCAGCTGTAGATCTGCTCGGAGGTCTTGGGCGTGAAGTTGATGCACGGGCCGTTGCGGCCCATGAGGCACTCGGCCGCCACCGCCGCGGCCACCGCCGCGGCCGTCCGCCGCTGGCCCAGGCCGGGCCGGAGGTTGAGCCAGCGCAGCGCCCGCTCGGCCTGGGGAGGGGGATGGGGGCGGGAGGGGAGGGGAGCGGGAGCTCAGCCACCGGTGGGTCGAAATGGCACGAAACCCTGGAACCCAACGCGCAGCGCAAAGCGCACCTGCACGCCGAAGACCACGTGGTCGCGCAGCAGCTCCAGCACCGGCACGGTCGCGCCGGCATGGTAGGTGAGCTGCCAGCGCGCCTCGCCGTGGTGGTGCCGGCCCTCCTTCTTCGCCTGGCGGGGCGAACGTGGTGTTAAGCGCACTTCCGCGCCGCTAAGCAACGCAAAGACAGCCATTCTAGCTTTGCTTGCCTGGCGAGGGAGGACCTGGAGGTCGTAGCGTGCGTGCGGCAGCGTGTCCGCGAAGGCCTGCAGCAGCCGCCGGTTGTTCTGGAAGAAGGCCACCATCAGGTCGCGGCCGCTGAGGCAGATGCACATATCAGTCCAGCCGCAGAGGAAGCGGCGCGTGCGGGCCTTGCCGCCCAGGGCGCGGGTCAGCGCCCCGACGCGGACCAGCTGCTCGCGGGAGTGGATCATGGTTGCTGGTGCGGGTGTAGGTGAAATGCGGCAGGTGAAGAGCAGCGCTGTGCGGCGAGAGCGGTGAACTGGAAATGGGCGGCGGCACTTCAGCTGCGCCGAGCCCATTCCCCCCGAATCCCTAAACCCCATTCGCCCCCCGCCCCATACCCGCCCCCCGCCCCATACCCGCCCCCCGCCCCAACCCCCAACATTCCTGCAGGTTATAGTCTTGTTCTTCGGGAACGTGGTGGCCGGCTCCTTCTTCAACCAGGTGTGTGTTCATCGGGTCTGCGGGCGTGGTCTCGAGGATGGGGGGCGGAAGGGCGAGGAAGGGACTTCGGTAATGTGGTGGCCGGCTCCTTCTTCAACCAGGTGTGAAGGGCTGCTCGCATGAGCCGGGGAGTCTCAGGCGCGGTAGTTAGCCGGCCGGCCTTAGATACGGAACCGAAAGCCCGAGGAAACCGAAGCCCGACCCATCCCGCCCATCCCGAACCCGTTACGTTTGTGTCTCCGCTGGAGCCGCGTCGGAGCCGTAGTTTGTAGCTGGTAATAGTGAGGTAGACTAGAGCTGGTGCGGCCCGCCGGCGGCGCAGAAGGGCGATGGGGGGCGGGAGGGCGAGGAAGGGACTTTGGGAACGTGGTGGCCGGCTCCTTCTTCAACCAGGTGTGTGTTCATCGGGTCTGCGGGCGTGGTCTCGAGGATGGGGGGCGGAAGGGCGAGGAAGGGACTGTGGGAATGTGGTGGCCGGCTCCTTCTTCAACCAGGTGAGCATCTAGTGTGTAATCGAGAAAGGGAGAGGATGGGGACCGTTGGGATGGCAACGATGGCAAGATGGGGAGACTGGTGGGGACTCTGGGGGTCAGGAATGCCAACGTGGTGGTCGGCTGCTCCACACGCCATTCGCCACTCCACCAAACCACACGCACCCGGTCGGACACCTGTTTACCACCCATCCCCGCCAGGCTGCCCACAGCTTCCTCCCCTCCCCGTCCCTCCCCTCCATCCCCCGCTCCCCACAGATCAAGCAGTGGGTGGAGGACCCCGCCTCCGTGATCACGGTGCTGGGGCAGTCCATCCCCATGCAGTCCACCTTCTTCATCACCTACCTGCTCACCAACGTGAGGGGCAGGGCGGGGGGAAGGGAGGGGGAGGGTGGAGGGGGGGGCGGGGGGCGGGACACAGGCAGACCAGTCGTGTTGGGGCGGGGACGGGGGATCATGACGGCAGTCTGCTGATGCCGGGTGGCCGGCTGAGTGACTTGACCACCTGTCGCGCTAAGCCTTCTCCACGCCCCCCACTCCTCCCCTCCCATCACAGGGCCTGGGCGCCAAGTCCCTTGCCTTCATCGTGAGTTGAGGGGGGAAGGGGGCAAGGGCAAGGGCGAGGGCGGTTGAAGCGGAGGCAGCCGGGCTACGTCGGGATTGAGCCACGCCCGCCTGCCGACGCTTGCGCCAACCCCGCCCTGACTCGGTCGACCTCCACTTATTCCCCCATCCCTCACCCCCTCACGTCCCCCCAGCGCGCCCCCGCGTTCGCCATCTTCTGGGTGCTGTCCAAGTTCGCGGGCAGCCCCCGGGCCCGGCAGCGCATGTGGATGTACCAGTACACGGTGGGGCGCATGGGGGTGGGATGGGGGTCACATGATGCTTCCCGCAGATCTGGTGTTGAGGACGCCTGCCATCCAGCGCCTTCCCCCTCCCGGGCCCAGCTCGCCGCTTGCCCCCTTCCGGAACCCATCCCTCATCTCTCTCTGCCCCTTCCTCCCCCCCCCCCCTGTCAGGACAACGGCACCAACGTCCCCGAGCACACCCTGGCCATCCTGCTGGGCCTGGTGGGTGGACTGGGAGGAGGGGGGAAGGAGAGACCGGGTGTGGCGGGGGCATGGCGGTGGCCCTGCCCCTGGGCATGGCGGGGGCCTTGCGGGATGGGACGATAAGGGGCTGAGGGCGGTGAGGGGCTTGTCGGTCTAGGGTGCGCCCTGCCCCTTGCCTGCCCGCGCTCCCGCCGGCGCTCACAGCCCCTCCCCCCTTTCCCCCCCCTCCGCAGGTCTTCTCCTGCATCAACCCCATCGCGGCGGTGGCGGCGTTCGCCTACTTCTTCGTGCAGTACACGGGCGAGAGCTACAACGTGAGAGAGGGGGGGCAGCGAGGGGCGAGTGCACGCAGGGCGATCAGCCGCAGGCTCCTCCGCGCTCTCTTCAACCCGCAGCCTCCACCAACCCCCACTGACCGCCACCCCCCACCCCTGCTTGTTTCCCTCTGCCCTTAGAACCTGTACGTCTACCGCCGCGCCTACGAGAGCGGCGGCCGGCTGTGGAAGACGGTGCGTGTGCTTTGCGTGTGTGCTGGGGGTCAATGGTGCTTGCGATGTCCGAGGTCCACGCCCCCACCCGTCCCCGCTCCCTCACCGCTGTCCGCAACGAGACCCCTGGCACACAGAGCTGAGCTCCAACCCAGCTGACCCTCTTTCCCCTCCCCTCTCGCCCCTCCACACCCCTCCCTCCCCTCCCCTCCTCCCCCCCCTGCCGTACAGGTCTACAACCAGATCATGACGTGCATGTACATTATGCAGATCACCATGATCGGCCTGCTGGCCATCAAGAAGTTCAAGTTCATCCCCATCCTCATCCCGCTGCCCATCATATCGGTCGGCTGCCACATCGGCACGCTCGGCCTCTTCAACCGGCCCTGGTGAGGCGCGGAGTGGTGCAGCTGCGGGGAGAGGGGGGGGCGGGCAGCTGGTAGCGCGATGGGCCGGTCACCACACGCCGTGCCGGTGCCTGCACCCGCTCAAGTCTCGTGCCCACCTGCCGACCCCTCCCGACCCTTGTCCTGCCACCCCCTTCTTCCTCTCCTCCCCCCAGGACCGTTACGGCCCTGCACGACGCCGCCGAGATGGACATGCTGGAGGCGGACCAGCGGAGGGAGCAGCTGCTGGCGGCGGCGAGGGAGGTGGGCTCGGGCCGGAGGGGGCGGGGGAGGCGGAGGAGGGTGGGTGTAGAATGGCAGGGCATGGCAGGAGGACGTTGGGGCGGCGTTGGGAACCTGGAATACCCCCCCCCCCCCCAACCCTTCCCCTTCCCCTGCCCGCCCCCCTCCCCCACCCTCCCTCGCCTGTACGGCAGGAGCGCAAGAAGCAGTACATGAAGCGCAAGCGGGAGTACGACGCCGCCTGCCGCAAGGCCGAGGCCGAGGGCAACCCCTCGCCCCCGCCCTCGGACTTTGACCTCGACAAGCCCCTGCACGGAGGTGGGGGCCCTGAGGGGGGAGGGAACCTGGTTTCGTGGGGTGTTCGGGTCCGGCCTTAGGCCCGCATTAGGCCCGGGACGCTGCCGCCGCCCTCCCGCGACCCCGTCCCACGGCTTTTCCCAGGGGCTCTTCGCTCTTCACCCCTCCCTGGCCCTCCCCCCTCTTTAACCCATCCCTCACTTCCTCCCCCCTCCCAAGGCCGCGCCGAGAAGCTGCTGCTGGAGTCGCTGTCGGGCGACGGCTTCGCCATGAACAGCAAGGAGAAGGAGGAGATCGCCGAGATGTACAAGAACCCCGTGTTCAAGGTGGGGGGGGGGGGCGGAAGGGGCGGGGGGCACTTGGCGGTACACGCGGAGCGTAACGGGGATGGAGGGTGCATGGCGTCATCCCTGACCAAACACCTACATCTCCCCCCCCCCCAGGTGCACCTGGAGGACGTCCAGCGGCTGGTGGTGCTCAAGGACGAGGTGGCGGCCCGCCTGCCCCGCCTCAACGACTGGGTCACCAAGTACAAGCGCTACCAGGTGCGCCTGGGGGGGGGGGGAGCGCGAGAGCGTGTGTAACCATGGGGAACAGGCGACCTAATAGCCGTTGCGGGTGGGGGCAGGCGCAGGGATGGCCTCAGTTCTCAGACCACCGACCTCTGCCCTCAACCCTCTCTCCCCCCCAGCGCGCCGTGGCGTGGGCCAAGAAGCGCGGGCGCACGGACGTGGAGCCGCCCCCGCCCATGCCCCAGGACCTGACCATCTTCGACGAGGTGGGGGGAGGGGAGGGGAGGGCGCGCTGTGGGTGCAGGAGTGGGCAGGTGGGGGGTAAAGGGGGCCTTTCCTTGAGCGTCAGCAGGGTCGTGAGCCCCAGCACTTCCTGCTCACGGCCCCGTATCCTTAAACTCCCCATCCCCTCTCCCCCTCCCCCCCCTGTCAGGACCCGGGCCTGGTGGACTCGGACCACGAGGACGGTCAGACGGAGCGCTCGGACGCCAGCGAGGGGGGCGACGACATGCCGGGGCTGGCCAAGGTGTGAGGCGGGGAGCAGGCAGGCGGCGCCAGGAGCGGGAGGGCGGAAGGCGGAGGAGCAGGCAGGTGGAGGCGGGCGGAGGGTGCGGTCGGGGCCTTCAACAGCACGCAGAGGTGTTTGGTGTTGGTGTCGTTCCTTTCCACCTACCTAGGTATCTGAAGGTGGAGGTGGTGTGTTCCTTTCCACCTTCTCACATGTCTGAAGACGTGTTTTTGTGTGGTTATTATGTGTTGAGGCGGGATGGGAGGGAAAGATGAAGTGGAAGGAAAGGCGAGGCCGCAAAGGGTCTCCCGCCTGCCCCTTGGTTTGCGGCGGCGGCCGGGTGCATGCGCGTGCGTGCGGCCCTAGGCTGACGCAACGCGGGGGACGGCGGTGCGGCAGCTGTGAGTTGGGATGGCATGTGTGGGCGGGGCGGGAGCCCCCTGACGCAGGGTCATATCGGCCCGAGCGCCCTCAAGATAGGCAGACGTGTGCATGTCGTATGTTACCTTGATCAGCGCAAGCAGTGAAGGATACGATTGTGTGAGATCCGTGGTACGTGATGCAGTCAGGGCCCCTGACGTCAGGGCCCTTGTCCCAGGGACGTGTTGTGCGATGTGAGCACCCATGACACCCTGTCGTGAGACGAACTGATCAGCAAGCAAGGAAAGCAAGCAATTGACGACGGTCGGTCGACAGGACCGTCCAGTGTGCTGGGGATTGGGGCGATCGTTGGGATACCTTACGTGGCGACTGGCCGTGTGGATCTGTTTGGGCTCTGCTGGGGCTGCCTAGTGAAGTGCTGGCCAGGGGCTTCCGGCCTAAGCTTTGAATGGTGTGAACAGGAAGGTTGGCGGCGTGTAGGAGGGGGATGTTGGCGGCGTGAGCGCGGGGCGTGTGGTCGGACGGACGTCCAATGTAAGCCCTTCAGAGGCCCTGCGAACACCCCGCTGCAAGAGAGCAGTGTGCAACGCAGACCACACGGCGACGAGGAGGCGACCGCGCGCCGCCCTCCGCCCTCCGCCCGCACTGCAGCGCCAGCCGCACCCCGCGCCCTCGGGTCTTGCGCCGCCGGGCGTTGACCGCGGCCGCACCGCGCAGCCGCTCGGTCTCGCGGAGGCCTCGGCAGCAGCAGCAGAGCCCGCGGGCAGCAGCGGCAGCCCTCGCCGCGAGCCTCTCGCTGCTTCGCCCTCTCGCCCGGTCCGCCCCCGCCCTCCGGCCCCCATGGCCGCCGGCGGTGGTGCGGTGCTGACCAGCTTCCTGGTCAACCTGCTGGTGGCGGCAGGTGGGGTGGGTGGGGGGTGGGGGTTGTGGTGGGGAGGCGACCCAGGGCGCTGCGGCGCCACGCCCACATTCCCCTCCCCCCTAGCCGTGTCAACCCCCCCCCCCCGCCCCGCCTCTCCCACCCCCACCCCATCACCCCCCAGGCTGCTTCCTGGCCTTCTCCCTGCTGCGGGCCCAGCCCTGGAGCAAGCGCTTCTTCGCGCCGCGGAGGTGGGGGTCGAGAGGGGGGAGGGAAGGGGGGACGGAACAGAGGGTGGGGTGGGGGCTAAAGGAAGGAAGGGAAGAGGAAGGAGAGGGTGCATAGGGACTTGTAGCCGGATTATGGACGACGTGTGGAACCAAGCGGGCCTGCGCCCCCCCCCTCCCCGCCCACGCAGGTACGCCCCCGACCTGCCCCTGCACCCCCGGCGCCTGCCCGCCGCCCCCTGGGCCTGGCTGGGGCCCGTGCTGGCCTACCCGGAGGAGGCGCTCATTGACGAGGTGGGTGGGTGGGCGCAGGGGGGAGGGGGAAGAGGGGGGGCGGGGGAGAGGGGAAGGGAGAAAGCGTGGAGATGAAGGGGTGGGCGGGTGCAGAGCAGCACTCGGCGGCCCAGTGGCCCAATCCGTATGCGGAGCGAGGGCGCCCCCTGGAGCCGCGGCCGTTGCCACCCGGACCCTTTCGACGACCCACCCCCTGCCCTGCCCCCTGCCTCCCTCCCTCCCCTCCCTCCCTCCCCTCCGCCTCAGTGTGGGCTGGACTGCGCCATCTACCTGAGGGTGCTGCGGTTCGGTGCGTTGGGGCTGGGGGGGAGGGGGAAGGGAGGAGGACCTGGTAGGGGCAACGGAGGTGAGGGAGGGGCAGGAACGTTGAGTTAAGGGCAGGGAGCCGATGGGCAGGGAGGGGCACCACCTCCTTTGGTTTCCAGTCCCTCCTTCCCTCCCTTGTCCTGCCGGCTCCAGGCATCCTCCTCTTCCTGGGTCTGTCCTTCTGGTGCCTCGTCACGGTGGAGGGGGGGGGCGGGGACCTGTCACCAAGTGCGGCAAACAGGGAGGAAGCAATTCCGCACACCCTTTACACCCATCCTCCCCCTTGCCGCGCACCTTGCGATTCGCATCAGCCCCTCCTCTCTTCCATCCACCCCCCAGGTCCTGCCCGCCAACCTCACGTCGGGAGAGATCGACCGACTCATCCGGTCGGGGCAGGTGGGGCCCGGGGGTGGGTTGAGGGCGGCGGGAGCCGGGCGGAGACGCGCGGTGTGTACCCCCACGCCCGCAAAGCGCTCCTTGCCTCTCCCTCTCCCTCACCCGCTTTCCCCTCCCCCCCCCCCGCCCCCCCCCCCCCCAGGCCGCCGCCAGCACCGCCCGGGTCAACGGCAATGAGTACCGCTTCACCGACTTTGACCGGTGGGGGGTGGGGTGGGGGGGATTGGGGGAGTGAGGAGGGCACTCAATAGAAGACTGTACTGGAGGGGTCCAGGGGGCATCCCCGTCTGAGCATCCCTCCTTCAAGTACCATGCCCCCCACATACCGCATGTGACCACGTACCCTGTGGCCCCCCTGTCCCCTCCTCCCCCCTGTCCCCTCGTTCCCCCTCCCCTCCCCCCCTCCATCCCCCCCAGCTTCTCGCTCTCCAACGTGGCCCCCGGCTCCCCCAAGCTGTGGGTGCACCTGGTGTCGCTCTACGTGGTGACGGGGTACACGCTGTGGGTGAGTCACCCAGGGGGTGTGTGGGTGGGGGTGGGGGGAGAGGGGTTACAGTATGGGACCGGACAGCTTGGGAGAAGGAGCTTCATGTGCCCGCGCACAGACCCGCATCGCCCCCTCCCCCCCCCCCTGATTAGCTCCTGGGCCGCTTCAACCGCGAGTCCGTGCTGCTGCGGCTCATGTTCCTGGGCAACGCCAAGCGGGGGGGGCCCAGCCACACAGTGCTGGTGTCCGACATACCGGGTGGGGGGTGGGGGGCAGGAGGGGGGGAGGGGATGGGGGATGGGGGGGGGGGGACCCGGAGTTTGCCAGCAGCAGCAGGCACGGGGGGGGGGGGGGGGCGGGGGCATAGGTGCCATGGAGCTAGGGTCAAGCTCTGAACCCGTACCGTTCCCCCCTCCCCTCCCCCCACAGCCATCGCCGACGTGAGCTCAGGGGGGGCACTGCGCCAGGGCCCCACCCAGGAGGGGGCTAGCTAGCTTGGCCGGTCTATGGGCGCGGCTGGTGCGAAGGGCACCCTTATCCCACCCCTGCCGTGCCCCGCAACTGCTCCCCACACCCTCAGGTGGTCCCCAACGGCAACGGGGGGGCCAAGCAGCAGGGTCCGGAGGGGGGCCCCGCGCCCGAGGTGTGCGAGGCTGGGGGTCAACCTGCCCTCTGCACCCATTCCACCTTCTCCAGGCAGCGGGTGCTCTTCGCCCGGGGGGTATCTTTCCCTCTGGATCAATCCTTCAGTGAGCCCCCTCCTTCAACCTGGCCCCTTTCATCCCCACTGACCCACCGCCCCCAGGTGGCCCTGGAGCTGGGGCCCCTCCCCTTCCCCCGCCCTCCGGAAGCAGCTCCCAGCAGCACCGGGGCGGAGGGGGCTGCCGGGGGGGGCCCCGGTGCTGCCGCCTCTCTCCCCCTCTCCGGGACCCCGCCCCCCGCCTCCGCTCCCTCTTCAGCCCCCTCCACAGCAGCCACCGCCGGCCGCTGGGGCAGCTTCGCGGCAGCCCCCGCCGGCCCCGGGGTGCACGCCACCACCCGGCCTACCCCTGCCGCCGCCACCGCCCCCGGCCCCCCCGCTGAAGGGCTCTACCCCGGCAGCCTGCCGCTGCCCACCCCCTTCGCCGCCGCCGCCGCCCAGCTGCAGCCCCTGCCCTCATCCGCCTCCGCAGCCGCCACAGCCCCAGATGCGGGGGTCAAAGGCGGGGCCAGGCGGGCCGACGGCGGCGGTGCTGGGGACAAAGGCGATGGCGGCGGCGGCGGCGCGTCGCTGCTGTCACGTGTGTCGGGCTGGATCTGGGGCCGGCGGGGGCGCGGCCAGGGCGGCGGAGGCAGAGGAGGCAGAGGAGGCGCAGGGGGTGACGTGGGTTCGGGGCGTGCCGACCAGCAGCGGGGCAGCTCCGGGCGAGGCCGCGACGTCAGCAGTGGCGGCAGCGGTGGCGGCGGCGGCAGTGATGGCGGCGGCGAGGAGGAGGCGGTCCGGATTGGCCTGGCCCTGCCGCCGCCGCCAGCCGCAGGGGACCTTCCGCCGCGGCAGGGGGACCAGGAGGGGGGTGATGGGGGAGAGGAGGGGGAGGGGGAAGAGGAGAGCGAGGAGGAGGGGGAGTGGCCCCTGGTGCTGCTGCCCGAGTGGGGCGTGGACACGGCCCCCCGCGAGGGCAGCCTGCGGGGCGGCAAGCGCTTCGCCTATGACGTGGCCGACCCCTCCCTGGACCCGGGCTGGCAGGCGCGGAGCCGGCTGGGGGTGAGGCGGGGGGGGGGGGCAGGGGCTGCGCGGGGGGGCCTGCGGTTCCGTTCCGGGTTCAGGGGTGAGGGTGGGTGTGAGTTTAAATCAGCCGGAGGTACTGGACACGCTCCCCCGTTGAGCTTCCCTGGCACCTCATTCCCCCCCCCCCCCCACACACACCCCCTCAGGAGGGCCTCAGCCCGGAGCAACTGGTGGAGGCGGTGCGGCCCTCGGGCAGGATCGGGCGTGGAGGGATCGGGCGTGGGGGCATGGGACATGTGGCGTGCACAGCAGGGGGGATGACCTAAGTGGACTGCGGAGTGTTCTGGCTCCTCCCGCCTGACGCGCGCCCCGCCTCGGCACCCGCGTTTCCCCCTCACCCCGTCCCTGCCCCCTCCTGCCCCCAATCCCCCCCCCCAGGAGTTCACCGCTGTGTACGGCCCCGGGGCGGTGGCGGCGGTGAACCTGGTGCCCGACACCCGGGATCTGGAGCCCCTGGTGGGGGAGTACAAGCAGGTTTGGGGGGGAGAGGAAGGGGGGGGAAGGGGGGAGGCGAGGGGGCGGGGGCGGGGTGGATGAGCTTGCCGAGCTTGGCACCTGTCTATCCGTAGCCAAATCGGGCCCCTCCTCCCCCCCCATCCCCCCCCCTCCCAGCTCCTGGAGACCCTCCGTGACCGCCTGGACCTGCTCTCCCACCGCCTGCGCCTGCACGCCCCCCCGCCCGCCCCCCTCCTGCGGGTGCAGGGCTGGCGCTACGGCGCCTGGGGGCGGCGGGAGGTGGGGGGCGGGCTGCTGGGGCGGAGGGTGGATGCGGTGGAGTTCTGGATCAAGCGGCTGAGGCACCTGAGGGTGGGTGGAGGGGGGGAGGGTAGAGGGAAGGAGGGAGGGACTAACGTGCATGAGGCATGGGCGGGGGGATTGAAGCGGAGGAAAGCGGGGAAAAGAGGGGGATGGGAAGGGCTAAGTATGTACTGGGTGGAAGGAGGGGGTGTAGGGTAAGTGGTAGGGATGAAGAGGCGCATACCGATAATTGCCATCACACAAGCCTCCTTCCAGTCCTGGCACACCTCACCTGAGCATCTCACCACACAGCACCCTCCCCCCCCCTCTCCAAGGACCGCATCCGCGAGGCCCAGGCCGACCCCCGCCGCCGCTGCGCCCCCGCGGCCTTCGTCACCTTCACGTGAGGGGGTGGGGGCCCGGGGAGGGAAGGAAGCGGCCATCGCCCTATGGGCACCGCCGCCGCTCTCCCTCCTCAGCGACCCAACCGCGCCGGTTAAAGACACCGCGTGCACACCGCTCGCCAACTCAACCTCACCCCCTACATCCCTTCACAACGCCCCCCCTCCATCTTGATGCGCCCCCCCCCCCCCAGCACCCGCACCGCCCAGGCCGTGGGCTCCGCGGCTCTGCACGCCCACACGGGTAGGGGCCTGAGGTGCAGGGCCCTTTCCTGGGGGCGGGAGGGGGAGGGGGGGCGGGCCGTGCGAGTGGTTGTCAGCGTGGCTCCAGCGTGCGTTCCAGGTGTTCCCACCCTTTCCCAGCCTTTCCCCCCCTCCTGCTCATCACCCGCGCCCCCATTACCCCCCCCCCAGAGCGGTCCTGGTTGGTGGGCCCCGCCCCCGCCCCCTTCGAGCTGGTGTGGCCTAACCTGGGGCTCACGGGGGCAGAGCGGGGGGCGCGGAGGTGGAGCCTGTGAGCGGGGGGGGGGGGGGGCAGTGGGGGTGGGGGGGGTGGGTGGGGTGGGTGGGTGGAGGGGGTGAGGGGAGTGGGAGAGGCGTGCTGAGTAGGGAAGCAGAGCAGGGGGGGGGCGACATGCGCTTGCTCACACACACCCCAAGGGGCCCCCCTCGCTAAACGCAATCAACTGTGTGACCAACCCCCTCCCCCTCCCCTCATGCAAACAGATGGATCCTGTTCTGGCTCATGGGTGGGTGGACGGGGGAACAATTGCTGGCGTGTGATGCAGCTCAGCCACCCATGGGGGAGGTGCCATGGCGCCAACTCCTCCGTCCCCGTGATCCCTGCTTCCGCCCGCCTTCTCCTCCCTCCCCCGCATGTACAGCCCTGTTCTTCATGATCCCCGTGACGGCCATTCAGGTGTGCGGGGCTGGGCGGGCTGGGGGGCTCGGATAGGGGAAGGGGCTGCAGGGCGTGCGGCCGCTCGCGCTCCCCTCCCTCACCCCCCTCACCCCCCCTCCCTCACCCCCCCCCAACCCCCCCTCCCTCCCCCATCCCCCCCTCAGGCCCTCATCGAGGTGCCCAAGCTGGCCCGTCTGCCCGTGCTCGGACCCATCGTGCGGGCGCCCGCCGTACGGCAGATCCTGGAGGCAGTCGTACCAGGTGCGCGGGCGCATGGGTATGCGTGACATGGCGAGCGGGCAATCCATTGCGGCGGCGCCCGTGGTTCCTTCCATGAAGCGGCGGGCCCAGGCCTTCGGGCGGGAACACAGGGGTGGGGCCCGGTCCCGCATCAGTCACACTAATCACACGTCCTTCCCCCGCCCCCCACAGGCCTGGCCCTCAAGCTCTTCCTCACGGTGGTGCCCATGCTCCTGCGGGCCATGGCGCTGCACAGCGGGGCGCGGGCGGAGGTGGGGGGGAAGGGGTTGGACGGGATACGGGTGGGTTGGGGGAGGGAGTGGGGCGTGTGGCACCCGCCCCGGTAGAGCACCATCCCGTACCCTGCCGGCCCCCCCCTCCCCCCCCCGCAGTCGGCGGTGGACTTCGGCGTTGTGCGGCGCTACTTCCTGTTCCAGGTGGGGGAGGGTTGGGGGTGGGGGGTGGGGTGAGGGGAGGGCTAGGGAGGGGAGGGAGGGTGAAAAAGGAAGGTGGCCACAAAGAGGGGGGCGGGCGTGCTGGGACAAGACTACGGAGAGCGTGCGTTTTCGCCTCCCCGCAACCTGTCCCCTCACCTGCCCTTCCCTGCCCCCCCTGGGAAGGTCATTGTCGTGTTCGGAGGGAACGTCATCGCCGGCTCCTTCTTCAACCAGGTGAGGAGGGGGGGCATTGGGACACCCATACGTCCTGCCCCTCCATCCCCTGTTCCGCATCTCCCCACCCCACCCCTCCATCCATTCCCCGCCTGCCTCCTCCCCTCAGCTCCAGCGCTGGGTGTCCGCCCCCGGCTCCGTGCCCTCCACCCTGGGTCGGGCCATTCCCATGACCTCAACGTTCTTCATCAACTACCTCATCACCAACGTAGGGGAGGGAGAGGAGGGGCAAGGGAGGGGGAAATAACAACCCAAACCAAAGAGGATCAGGTGACATACAACTCACCCATAAACGACGGGTGGGCGGGGACCAGGGATTAGGGACGGGAACGGCATGGATACAACAACGATCCCTTGGACTTTGTGTATTGCACGCCCCCCCTGCCTCATGTTCGTCTTGATTGTGTCAGGGCCTGGGCGCAAAGTCCATCGCATTCCTGGTGAGGGCTGGGCTGGGTGCACTGCGTATCAGCATGTCTATCTGCAAGCAAAAACCCCTTACACGCCACGCCTCTGACCCCGGCCCTAATCTAAGCCGCCCCCCTCCTACCCCGCTCCCATCCCTCACGTCCCCCAGCGCCTGCCCGCGTTCGCCGTCTTCTGGGTGCTGTCCCGCTTCGCCGGTAGCCCCCGGGCCAAGCAGCGGCTGTGGATGTTTCAGTACACGGTGCGTGTGTGTGTGTGGGGGGGGGGGGGTCGGGCGGCACGTTAGGGGGGGCTACCAGCTATCGGCGCCGACCATCCCACGCACCGCCCGCTGCCACCCTCCTATCATGCATTTCACCTGCACCTTTTGCCCCCCCCCTTCCCCCCCCCTCTGTCAGGACTATGGTACCACAACGGTCGACCACACCATCACCGTACTGCTGGGCCTGGTGGGTGGGGAGGGCGGATGGGAGGGGGGCGGAGGGGGGGCAGCATAGCCAGCGCCGGCCAGGTGGGAGGGGGGGCCCGGGGGGGAAAGGGGGCCAAGGCCCCGAAGCCGGCTTCCGCATGGCGGCTTCCCCGATGGCCCTTCTCCAGCAGCATGGCTACCCCACCGCATTACTCAGATAGGCAAATGGCCGTGGATCCCCCTCACCCTCCCAGACCTTCTCCCTGATCAACCCCATCGTGTGCCCTGCCGCCCTGGCGTACTTCCTGGTCACATCGGTCGGGGAGCGGTACAACGTACGTACGGCGGGTTACACGTACGGGGGTCGTTAGTACCGGGGTAGTGCTGGGATCGGTAGTACCGGGGTGGTGCTGGGGTCGGTAGTACCGGGGTCGGTACTGGGGTTGGCACCGGGGTCGGCAGTACCGGGGTTGTACTGGGGTCGGCAGTAACGGGGTCATACTGGGGTTGGTAGTACCGGGGTTGGTAGTACCAGGGTCGGGGTCGGGGTAGTACCGGGGTCGTGCGGGGATTGTACCGGTACCGGAGCCGTGCGGGGGGTTCGTACCAGGGTCGTGCGGGGGTCATGTGGGGGGTCGGACCGGTGTAGTGCCGGGGGTCGTACCAGGGTCGTGGGGGGGTCGTGCTGGGGTGGTGCAGTGATCGTACTGGGGTCATGCGGGAGTCGTACCGGGGTCATGCGGTGGGTCTGGGTTGTACCGGGGTCATGCAGGTTTTTCTACCGGGGTCGCTTTAGGCGTTAGTCCTAGTAGTAATGGGTTGTACTGGGGTTCCGGATTTAGTCGTCTCCCCACCGCCGTTCCCTCTCCCCCCAGAACATCTACGTCTTCCGACGCCGTTACGAGAGCGCGGGCAAGCTGTGGAAGACGGTGTGTGTGTTGTACGGCATGTGTACGGCAAAGCAGGGACAGTTCGTTGGGGTGGGTGCGGAGAGCCAGGGGGGCGTCAGATGGGTTGTGCCATCCGCCCGCTGACCATTACCGTTCCACTACTCTTCTTCCTCTCCCTCCTTCCCCTTCCCTCTTCTGCCCCCCGCCCCCGCTGCCTGCCAGGTGTACAACCAGGTGATGACCTCTCTGTACGTGATGCAGATCACACTGATCGGCCTGCTGGGGCTCAAGGTGGGGAGGGAGGGAGGGCTGTACTTTCGTCTAGCACTGCAGTTGCGGCCTTTGCCCCCTACATCATGCGTACCTTCTCTGTTCCAACGCTTACCTCCTCGTACGGCCCCCCCCAACTTCCCCCCCCTCTGCCCCCCACCCCCCAGCGCTTCCCCTGGGTGGTGCTGGCCGTGCCCTGCCCCCTGACCACCCTGGCCTGCCACCTCTCCACCCTGGCCCTGTACCGCCGACCCTGGTGGGGGAGGGAAACAAGGGGATGGGGGAAATGGGGGAGGAGCAGCTTGGGTAGAAGAGCAGTGATCAATTAGCAGAAGGCCCTTGCCCTACCTCCGCACTCCTGATGACCGCCCCTTCTTCTTCCCCCCTTCTTCTTCCCCCCTGCTTCTCCCCCCTCCCCCCTCCCCCCCACGCAGGACCGTGACGGCGCTGCACGATGCCGCGGAGCTGGACGCGGCGGAGGCGGCGGAGCGGCGGGGGGCGCTGCGGGAGGAGGCGCGGAAGGTGGGTGGGGCGGGGCGGGGGTGCTTGGGTGTTTCTAAGTAGCCTCATGTGCGGGGGGTTCATGCCTGATACCACGGCACGGCAGCCCCACACCCCTCGGCGCCCACCCACCCACTCCCTCCTGGGTCCGCATGTCGACGGCGGCCGCGTCAGGCCCGCAAGGCCTCGAGGCGCAGGGGGCCCGGCGTGGGCGGCGGGGGCCCGGTGGAGCTTGGCCTTCCCCTGCTGGCCGAGGAGGGTGCGTGCGTGCGGCTGGGTCCCGCCGGGAGAGGAAAGGGCCTACCACGCTCACGTCAGAGACCGTCCGGGGGGGGGGGGAGGGGGAGAAGCGGTGCGCCTTGTGACCACCCCCCAACGCCACGACTGCATGCACCCGGCCGCGACCCACTACTGCTGTAGGCCCTGTCTCCTGCCCCGTTTCCCCCTTCCGTTGATTCCCATCCTCGCCCCCCTCCCCCAGTCGAGGCCGAGGCCCGGCTGCGCTCCGCCCTGGCCTCGGACGCGGGGGCGCTGGAGCCCTCCCCCGCGGAACGTCAGGCGCTGGCGCAGACGTACCGCAACCCCTGCTTCAAGGTCGGGGGTAGGGGGTGGGGTGTGTGGAGCTGGGAGCTGGGTTGAGGCATGGGAGATTGAGGCCAGAGGGAGCCATGCATCCCTCCTACACACTACATCCCTCCCCCCTACACCGTCATCCGCCTGCATCTCACCTGCCCCTCTGCCTCCCCCCCTACCTCTCCCCCCTCCTTTGTCAGGTCCCCCTGGACCCCCTGGAGGACCTGGAGGCGCTGGCGGCTCAGCTGCGGGCCACAGCCGAGGAGCGGAGGCGGCAGGGGCGGGTGTGAGGGCCGGGGCATGTGTGTGTCTGTGTGGCTCTGGGGGAGGGGGCCGGCACAGGGGTCGCAAGGGGAGGTCGGATGCTGGCGATGGTGAGACGTGGAATGCAAAGCCTGGGATGGCACGCAGGTCATGGGATACATGGAAGAAGAGGGATGTCTGTTGAGGCCCGGCCGTCCTTCAAGAAAACATGCTGACAGGCGTGTGAAGTGCTAGGGATGTAGCAATGAGTGGGAGGCACGTGGGCTGAGGGTGCAACCTTGCAGGCACACCCTCGACAGGCGAGTCCGTGTTTGCGTCTGTAGCTTCAATGTGACTGTTCCATGGCCCACAGTGGCCCCGTTAATGCAGAACCTGAACGTGCTTGTGCGTGCATGCCTCCTTCTGTGGCCCGCTTAGTACGAGATGCGGCCTGTGAAGTCATCACAATGCGCCATGACCCGTCAGCCAGAGCTCTCCATGCGCTCGCCTCTGACAAATCCACGCATGCAGACCACCAGGACTCACCCAGCTGGCAGCCTCAACGCTGCAGGTCTGCTCTGCCCAGAACGATTACTATGCTGGCAGGGACTGGAGGGCAGCAGGAGCCAGCTTGCAGGCATCCCGACCCGTGACCATGAGGGTGTGTGTGTGGTGGTGGATGGGTGTGGAGCATGGTGGGAGCAGGCAATGGAGTGTAGTGGACTCACCCAGCTGGCAGCCTCAACGCTGCAGGTCTGCTCTGCCCAGAACGATTACTATGCTGGCAGGGACTGGAGGGCAGCAGGAGCCAGCTTGCAGGCATCCCGACCCGTGACCATGAGGGTGTGTGTGTGGTGGTGGATGGGTGTGGAGCATGGTGGGAGCAGGCAATGGAGTGTAGTGGACTCACCCAGCTGGCAGCCTCAACGCTGCAGGTCTGCTCTGCCCAGAACGATTACTATGCTGGCAGGGACTGGAGGGCAGCAGGAGCCAGCTTGCAGGCATCCCGACCCGTGACCATGAGGGTGTGTGTGTGGTGGTGGATGGGTGTGGAGCATGGTGGGAGCAGGCAATGGAGTGTAGTGGACTCACCCAGCTGGCAGCCTCAACGCTGCAGGTCTGCTCTGCCCAGAACGATTACTATGCTGGCAGGGACTGGAGGGCAGCAGGAGCCAGCTTGCAGGCATCCCGACCCGTGACCATGAGGGTGTGTGTGTGGTGGTGGATGGGTGTGGAGCATGGTGGGAGCAGGCAATGGAGTGTAGTGGACTCACCCAGCTGGCAGCCTCAACGCTGCAGGTCTGCTCTGCCCAGAACGATTACTATGCTGGCAGGGACTGGAGGGCAGCAGGAGCCAGCTTGCAGGCATCCCGACCCGTGACCATGAGGGTGTGTGTGTGGTGGTGGATGGGTGTGGAGCATGGTGGGAGCAGGCAATGGAGTGTAGTGGACTCACCCAGCTGGCAGCCTCAACGCTGCAGGTCTGCTCTGCCCAGAACGATTACTATGCTGGCAGGGACTGGAGGGCAGCAGGAGCCAGCTTGCAGGCATCCCGACCCGTGACCATGAGGGTGTGTGTGTGGTGGTGGATGGGTGTGGAGCATGGTGGGAGCAGGCAATGGAGTGTAGTGGACTCACCCAGCTGGCAGCCTCAACGCTGCAGGTCTGCTCTGCCCAGAACGATTACTATGCTGGCAGGGACTGGAGGGCAGCAGGAGCCAGCTTGCAGGCATCCCGACCCGTGACCATGAGGGTGTGTGTGTGGTGGTGGATGGGTGTGGAGCATGGTGGGAGCAGGCAATGGAGTGTAGTGGACTCACCCAGCTGGCAGCCTCAACGCTGCAGGTCTGCTCTGCCCAGAACGATTACTATGCTGGCAGGGACTGGAGGGCAGCAGGAGCCAGCTTGCAGGCATCCCGACCCGTGACCATGAGGGTGTGTGTGTGGTGGTGGATGGGTGTGGAGCATGGTGGGAGCAGGCAATGGAGTGTAGTGGACTCACCCAGCTGGCAGCCTCAACGCTGCAGGTCTGCTCTGCCCAGAACGATTACTATGCTGGCAGGGACTGGAGGGCAGCAGGAGCCAGCTTGCAGGCATCCCGACCCGTGACCATGAGGGTGTGTGTGTGGTGGTGGATGGGTGTGGAGCATGGTGGGAGCAGGCAATGGAGTGTAGTGGACTCACCCAGCTGGCAGCCTCAACGCTGCAGGTCTGCTCTGCCCAGAACGATTACTATGCTGGCAGGGACTGGAGGGCAGCAGGAGCCAGCTTGCAGGCATCCCGACCCGTGACCATGAGGGTGTGTGTGTGGTGGTGGATGGGTGTGGAGCATGGTGGGAGCAGGCAATGGAGTGTAGTGGACTCACCCAGCTGGCAGCCTCAACGCTGCAGGTCTGCTCTGCCCAGAACGATTACTATGCTGGCAGGGACTGGAGGGCAGCAGGAGCCAGCTTGCAGGCATCCCGACCCGTGACCATGAGGGTGTGTGTGTGGTGGTGGATGGGTGTGGAGCATGGTGGGAGCAGGCAATGGAGTGTAGTGGACTCACCCAGCTGGCAGCCTCAACGCTGCAGGTCTGCTCTGCCCAGAACGATTACTATGCTGGCAGGGACTGGAGGGCAGCAGGAGCCAGCTTGCAGGCATCCCGACCCGTGACCATGAGGGTGTGTGTGTGGTGGTGGATGGGTGTGGAGCATGGTGGGAGCAGGCAATGGAGTGTAGTGGACTCACCCAGCTGGCAGCCTCAACGCTGCAGGTCTGCTCTGCCCAGAACGATTACTATGCTGGCAGGGACTGGAGGGCAGCAGGAGCCAGCTTGCAGGCATCCCGACCCGTGACCATGAGGGTGTGTGTGTGGTGGTGGATGGGTGTGGAGCATGGTGGGAGCAGGCAATGGAGTGTAGTGGACTCACCCAGCTGGCAGCCTCAACGCTGCAGGTCTGCTCTGCCCAGAACGATTACTATGCTGGCAGGGACTGGAGGGCAGCAGGAGCCAGCTTGCAGGCATCCCGACCCGTGACCATGAGGGTGTGTGTGTGGTGGTGGATGGGTGTGGAGCATGGTGGGAGCAGGCAATGGAGTGTAGTGGACTCACCCAGCTGGCAGCCTCAACGCTGCAGGTCTGCTCTGCCCAGAACGATTACTATGCTGGCAGGGACTGGAGGGCAGCAGGAGCCAGCTTGCAGGCATCCCGACCCGTGACCATGAGGGTGTGTGTGTGGTGGTGGATGGGTGTGGAGCATGGTGGGAGCAGGCAATGGAGTGTAGTGGACTCACCCAGCTGGCAGCCTCAACGCTGCAGGTCTGCTCTGCCCAGAACGATTACTATGCTGGCAGGGACTGGAGGGCAGCAGGAGCCAGCTTGCAGGCATCCCGACCCGTGACCATGAGGGTGTGTGTGTGGTGGTGGATGGGTGTGGAGCATGGTGGGAGCAGGCAATGGAGTGTAGTGGACTCACCCAGCTGGCAGCCTCAACGCTGCAGGTCTGCTCTGCCCAGAACGATTACTATGCTGGCAGGGACTGGAGGGCAGCAGGAGCCAGCTTGCAGGCATCCCGACCCGTGACCATGAGGGTGTGTGTGTGGTGGTGGATGGGTGTGGAGCATGGTGGGAGCAGGCAATGGAGTGTAGTGGACTCACCCAGCTGGCAGCCTCAACGCTGCAGGTCTGCTCTGCCCAGAACGATTACTATGCTGGCAGGGACTGGAGGGCAGCAGGAGCCAGCTTGCAGGCATCCCGACCCGTGACCATGAGGGTGTGTGTGTGGTGGTGGATGGGTGTGGAGCATGGTGGGAGCAGGCAATGGAGTGTAGTGGACTCACCCAGCTGGCAGCCTCAACGCTGCAGGTCTGCTCTGCCCAGAACGATTACTATGCTGGCAGGGACTGGAGGGCAGCAGGAGCCAGCTTGCAGGCATCCCGACCCGTGACCATGAGGGTGTGTGTGTGGTGGTGGATGGGTGTGGAGCATGGTGGGAGCAGGCAATGGAGTGTAGTGGACTCACCCAGCTGGCAGCCTCAACGCTGCAGGTCTGCTCTGCCCAGAACGATTACTATGCTGGCAGGGACTGGAGGGCAGCAGGAGCCAGCTTGCAGGCATCCCGACCCGTGACCATGAGGGTGTGTGTGTGGTGGTGGATGGGTGTGGAGCATGGTGGGAGCAGGCAATGGAGTGTAGTGGACTCACCCAGCTGGCAGCCTCAACGCTGCAGGTCTGCTCTGCCCAGAACGATTACTATGCTGGCAGGGACTGGAGGGCAGCAGGAGCCAGCTTGCAGGCATCCCGACCCGTGACCATGAGGGTGTGTGTGTGGTGGTGGATGGGTGTGGAGCATGGTGGGAGCAGGCAATGGAGTGTAGTGGACTCACCCAGCTGGCAGCCTCAACGCTGCAGGTCTGCTCTGCCCAGAACGATTACTATGCTGGCAGGGACTGGAGGGCAGCAGGAGCCAGCTTGCAGGCATCCCGACCCGTGACCATGAGGGTGTGTGTGTGGTGGTGGATGGGTGTGGAGCATGGTGGGAGCAGGCAATGGAG
This sequence comes from Edaphochlamys debaryana, assembly GCA_016858145.1. Lineage (NCBI taxonomy): Eukaryota > Viridiplantae > Chlorophyta > Chlorophyceae > Chlamydomonadales > Edaphochlamys > Edaphochlamys debaryana. The sequence goes on along the minus strand of JAEHOE010000274.1, from coordinate 20,698 downwards.
TGTAGTGGACTCACCCAGCTGGCAGCCTCAACGCTGCAGGTCTGCTCTGCCCAGAACGATTACTATGCTGGCAGGGACTGGAGGGCAGCAGGAGCCAGCTTGCAGGCATCCCGACCCGTGACCATGAGGGTGTGTGTGTGGTGGTGGATGGGTGTGGAGCATGGTGGGAGCAGGCAATGGAGTGTAGTGGACTCACCCAGCTGGCAGCCTCAACGCTGCAGGTCTGCTCTGCCCAGAACGATTACTATGCTGGCAGGGACTGGAGGGCAGCAGGAGCCAGCTTGCAGGCATCCCGACCCGTGACCATGAGGGTGTGTGTGTGGTGGTGGATGGGTGTGGAGCATGGTGGGAGCAGGCAATGGAGTGTAGTGGACTCACCCAGCTGGCAGCCTCAACGCTGCAGGTCTGCTCTGCCCAGAACGATTACTATGCTGGCAGGGACTGGAGGGCAGCAGGAGCCAGCTTGCAGGCATCCCGACCCGTGACCATGAGGGTGTGTGTGTGGTGGTGGATGGGTGTGGAGCATGGTGGGAGCAGGCAATGGAGTGTAGTGGACTCACCCAGCTGGCAGCCTCAACGCTGCAGGTCTGCTCTGCCCAGAACGATTACTATGCTGGCAGGGACTGGAGGGCAGCAGGAGCCAGCTTGCAGGCATCCCGACCCGTGACCATGAGGGTGTGTGTGTGGTGGTGGATGGGTGTGGAGCATGGTGGGAGCAGGCAATGGAGTGTAGTGGACTCACCCAGCTGGCAGCCTCAACGCTGCAGGTCTGCTCTGCCCAGAACGATTACTATGCTGGCAGGGACTGGAGGGCAGCAGGAGCCAGCTTGCAGGCATCCCGACCCGTGACCATGAGGGTGTGTGTGTGGTGGTGGATGGGTGTGGAGCATGGTGGGAGCAGGCAATGGAGTGTAGTGGACTCACCCAGCTGGCAGCCTCAACGCTGCAGGTCTGCTCTGCCCAGAACGATTACTATGCTGGCAGGGACTGGAGGGCAGCAGGAGCCAGCTTGCAGGCATCCCGACCCGTGACCATGAGGGTGTGTGTGTGGTGGTGGATGGGTGTGGAGCATGGTGGGAGCAGGCAATGGAGTGTAGTGGACTCACCCAGCTGGCAGCCTCAACGCTGCAGGTCTGCTCTGCCCAGAACGATTACTATGCTGGCAGGGACTGGAGGGCAGCAGGAGCCAGCTTGCAGGCATCCCGACCCGTGACCATGAGGGTGTGTGTGTGGTGGTGGATGGGTGTGGAGCATGGTGGGAGCAGGCAATGGAGTGTAGTGGACTCACCCAGCTGGCAGCCTCAACGCTGCAGGTCTGCTCTGCCCAGAACGATTACTATGCTGGCAGGGACTGGAGGGCAGCAGGAGCCAGCTTGCAGGCATCCCGACCCGTGACCATGAGGGTGTGTGTGTGGTGGTGGATGGGTGTGGAGCATGGTGGGAGCAGGCAATGGAGTGTAGTGGACTCACCCAGCTGGCAGCCTCAACGCTGCAGGTCTGCTCTGCCCAGAACGATTACTATGCTGGCAGGGACTGGAGGGCAGCAGGAGCCAGCTTGCAGGCATCCCGACCCGTGACCATGAGGGTGTGTGTGTGGTGGTGGATGGGTGTGGAGCATGGTGGGAGCAGGCAATGGAGTGTAGTGGACTCACCCAGCTGGCAGCCTCAACGCTGCAGGTCTGCTCTGCCCAGAACGATTACTATGCTGGCAGGGACTGGAGGGCAGCAGGAGCCAGCTTGCAGGCATCCCGACCCGTGACCATGAGGGTGTGTGTGTGGTGGTGGATGGGTGTGGAGCATGGTGGGAGCAGGCAATGGAGTGTAGTGGACTCACCCAGCTGGCAGCCTCAACGCTGCAGGTCTGCTCTGCCCAGAACGATTACTATGCTGGCAGGGACTGGAGGGCAGCAGGAGCCAGCTTGCAGGCATCCCGACCCGTGACCATGAGGGTGTGTGTGTGGTGGTGGATGGGTGTGGAGCATGGTGGGAGCAGGCAATGGAGTGTAGTGGACTCACCCAGCTGGCAGCCTCAACGCTGCAGGTCTGCTCTGCCCAGAACGATTACTATGCTGGCAGGGACTGGAGGGCAGCAGGAGCCAGCTTGCAGGCATCCCGACCCGTGACCATGAGGGTGTGTGTGTGGTGGTGGATGGGTGTGGAGCATGGTGGGAGCAGGCAATGGAGTGTAGTGGACTCACCCAGCTGGCAGCCTCAACGCTGCAGGTCTGCTCTGCCCAGAACGATTACTATGCTGGCAGGGACTGGAGGGCAGCAGGAGCCAGCTTGCAGGCATCCCGACCCGTGACCATGAGGGTGTGTGTGTGGTGGTGGATGGGTGTGGAGCATGGTGGGAGCAGGCAATGGAGTGTAGTGGACTCACCCAGCTGGCAGCCTCAACGCTGCAGGTCTGCTCTGCCCAGAACGATTACTATGCTGGCAGGGACTGGAGGGCAGCAGGAGCCAGCTTGCAGGCATCCCGACCCGTGACCATGAGGGTGTGTGTGTGGTGGTGGATGGGTGTGGAGCATGGTGGGAGCAGGCAATGGAGTGTAGTGGACTCACCCAGCTGGCAGCCTCAACGCTGCAGGTCTGCTCTGCCCAGAACGATTACTATGCTGGCAGGGACTGGAGGGCAGCAGGAGCCAGCTTGCAGGCATCCCGACCCGTGACCATGAGGGTGTGTGTGTGGTGGTGGATGGGTGTGGAGCATGGTGGGAGCAGGCAATGGAGTGTAGTGGACTCACCCAGCTGGCAGCCTCAACGCTGCAGGTCTGCTCTGCCCAGAACGATTACTATGCTGGCAGGGACTGGAGGGCAGCAGGAGCCAGCTTGCAGGCATCCCGACCCGTGACCATGAGGGTGTGTGTGTGGTGGTGGATGGGTGTGGAGCATGGTGGGAGCAGGCAATGGAGTGTAGTGGACTCACCCAGCTGGCAGCCTCAACGCTGCAGGTCTGCTCTGCCCAGAACGATTACTATGCTGGCAGGGACTGGAGGGCAGCAGGAGCCAGCTTGCAGGCATCCCGACCCGTGACCATGAGGGTGTGTGTGTGGTGGTGGATGGGTGTGGAGCATGGTGGGAGCAGGCAATGGAGTGTAGTGGACTCACCCAGCTGGCAGCCTCAACGCTGCAGGTCTGCTCTGCCCAGAACGATTACTATGCTGGCAGGGACTGGAGGGCAGCAGGAGCCAGCTTGCAGGCATCCCGACCCGTGACCATGAGGGTGTGTGTGTGGTGGTGGATGGGTGTGGAGCATGGTGGGAGCAGGCAATGGAGTGTAGTGGACTCACCCAGCTGGCAGCCTCAACGCTGCAGGTCTGCTCTGCCCAGAACGATTACTATGCTGGCAGGGACTGGAGGGCAGCAGGAGCCAGCTTGCAGGCATCCCGACCCGTGACCATGAGGGTGTGTGTGTGGTGGTGGATGGGTGTGGAGCATGGTGGGAGCAGGCAATGGAGTGTAGTGGACTCACCCAGCTGGCAGCCTCAACGCTGCAGGTCTGCTCTGCCCAGAACGATTACTATGCTGGCAGGGACTGGAGGGCAGCAGGAGCCAGCTTGCAGGCATCCCGACCCGTGACCATGAGGGTGTGTGTGTGGTGGTGGATGGGTGTGGAGCATGGTGGGAGCAGGCAATGGAGTGTAGTGGACTCACCCAGCTGGCAGCCTCAACGCTGCAGGTCTGCTCTGCCCAGAACGATTACTATGCTGGCAGGGACTGGAGGGCAGCAGGAGCCAGCTTGCAGGCATCCCGACCCGTGACCATGAGGGTGTGTGTGTGGTGGTGGATGGGTGTGGAGCATGGTGGGAGCAGGCAATGGAGTGTAGTGGACTCACCCAGCTGGCAGCCTCAACGCTGCAGGTCTGCTCTGCCCAGAACGATTACTATGCTGGCAGGGACTGGAGGGCAGCAGGAGCCAGCTTGCAGGCATCCCGACCCGTGACCATGAGGGTGTGTGTGTGGTGGTGGATGGGTGTGGAGCATGGTGGGAGCAGGCAATGGAGTGTAGTGGACTCACCCAGCTGGCAGCCTCAACGCTGCAGGTCTGCTCTGCCCAGAACGATTACTATGCTGGCAGGGACTGGAGGGCAGCAGGAGCCAGCTTGCAGGCATCCCGACCCGTGACCATGAGGGTGTGTGTGTGGTGGTGGATGGGTGTGGAGCATGGTGGGAGCAGGCAATGGAGTGTAGTGGACTCACCCAGCTGGCAGCCTCAACGCTGCAGGTCTGCTCTGCCCAGAACGATTACTATGCTGGCAGGGACTGGAGGGCAGCAGGAGCCAGCTTGCAGGCATCCCGACCCGTGACCATGAGGGTGTGTGTGTGGTGGTGGATGGGTGTGGAGCATGGTGGGAGCAGGCAATGGAGTGTAGTGGACTCACCCAGCTGGCAGCCTCAACGCTGCAGGTCTGCTCTGCCCAGAACGATTACTATGCTGGCAGGGACTGGAGGGCAGCAGGAGCCAGCTTGCAGGCATCCCGACCCGTGACCATGAGGGTGTGTGTGTGGTGGTGGATGGGTGTGGAGCATGGTGGGAGCAGGCAATGGAGTGTAGTGGACTCACCCAGCTGGCAGCCTCAACGCTGCAGGTCTGCTCTGCCCAGAACGATTACTATGCTGGCAGGGACTGGAGGGCAGCAGGAGCCAGCTTGCAGGCATCCCGACCCGTGACCATGAGGGTGTGTGTGTGGTGGTGGATGGGTGTGGAGCATGGTGGGAGCAGGCAATGGAGTGTAGTGGACTCACCCAGCTGGCAGCCTCAACGCTGCAGGTCTGCTCTGCCCAGAACGATTACTATGCTGGCAGGGACTGGAGGGCAGCAGGAGCCAGCTTGCAGGCATCCCGACCCGTGACCATGAGGGTGTGTGTGTGGTGGTGGATGGGTGTGGAGCATGGTGGGAGCAGGCAATGGAGTGTAGTGGACTCACCCAGCTGGCAGCCTCAACGCTGCAGGTCTGCTCTGCCCAGAACGATTACTATGCTGGCAGGGACTGGAGGGCAGCAGGAGCCAGCTTGCAGGCATCCCGACCCGTGACCATGAGGGTGTGTGTGTGGTGGTGGATGGGTGTGGAGCATGGTGGGAGCAGGCAATGGAGTGTAGTGGACTCACCCAGCTGGCAGCCTCAACGCTGCAGGTCTGCTCTGCCCAGAACGATTACTATGCTGGCAGGGACTGGAGGGCAGCAGGAGCCAGCTTGCAGGCATCCCGACCCGTGACCATGAGGGTGTGTGTGTGGTGGTGGATGGGTGTGGAGCATGGTGGGAGCAGGCAATGGAGTGTAGTGGACTCACCCAGCTGGCAGCCTCAACGCTGCAGGTCTGCTCTGCCCAGAACGATTACTATGCTGGCAGGGACTGGAGGGCAGCAGGAGCCAGCTTGCAGGCATCCCGACCCGTGACCATGAGGGTGTGTGTGTGGTGGTGGATGGGTGTGGAGCATGGTGGGAGCAGGCAATGGAGTGTAGTGGACTCACCCAGCTGGCAGCCTCAACGCTGCAGGTCTGCTCTGCCCAGAACGATTACTATGCTGGCAGGGACTGGAGGGCAGCAGGAGCCAGCTTGCAGGCATCCCGACCCGTGACCATGAGGGTGTGTGTGTGGTGGTGGATGGGTGTGGAGCATGGTGGGAGCAGGCAATGGAGTGTAGTGGACTCACCCAGCTGGCAGCCTCAACGCTGCAGGTCTGCTCTGCCCAGAACGATTACTATGCTGGCAGGGACTGGAGGGCAGCAGGAGCCAGCTTGCAGGCATCCCGACCCGTGACCATGAGGGTGTGTGTGTGGTGGTGGATGGGTGTGGAGCATGGTGGGAGCAGGCAATGGAGTGTAGTGGACTCACCCAGCTGGCAGCCTCAACGCTGCAGGTCTGCTCTGCCCAGAACGATTACTATGCTGGCAGGGACTGGAGGGCAGCAGGAGCCAGCTTGCAGGCATCCCGACCCGTGACCATGAGGGTGTGTGTGTGGTGGTGGATGGGTGTGGAGCATGGTGGGAGCAGGCAATGGAGTGTAGTGGACTCACCCAGCTGGCAGCCTCAACGCTGCAGGTCTGCTCTGCCCAGAACGATTACTATGCTGGCAGGGACTGGAGGGCAGCAGGAGCCAGCTTGCAGGCATCCCGACCCGTGACCATGAGGGTGTGTGTGTGGTGGTGGATGGGTGTGGAGCATGGTGGGAGCAGGCAATGGAGTGTAGTGGACTCACCCAGCTGGCAGCCTCAACGCTGCAGGTCTGCTCTGCCCAGAACGATTACTATGCTGGCAGGGACTGGAGGGCAGCAGGAGCCAGCTTGCAGGCATCCCGACCCGTGACCATGAGGGTGTGTGTGTGGTGGTGGATGGGTGTGGAGCATGGTGGGAGCAGGCAATGGAGTGTAGTGGACTCACCCAGCTGGCAGCCTCAACGCTGCAGGTCTGCTCTGCCCAGAACGATTACTATGCTGGCAGGGACTGGAGGGCAGCAGGAGCCAGCTTGCAGGCATCCCGACCCGTGACCATGAGGGTGTGTGTGTGGTGGTGGATGGGTGTGGAGCATGGTGGGAGCAGGCAATGGAGTGTAGTGGACTCACCCAGCTGGCAGCCTCAACGCTGCAGGTCTGCTCTGCCCAGAACGATTACTATGCTGGCAGGGACTGGAGGGCAGCAGGAGCCAGCTTGCAGGCATCCCGACCCGTGACCATGAGGGTGTGTGTGTGGTGGTGGATGGGTGTGGAGCATGGTGGGAGCAGGCAATGGAGTGTAGTGGACTCACCCAGCTGGCAGCCTCAACGCTGCAGGTCTGCTCTGCCCAGAACGATTACTATGCTGGCAGGGACTGGAGGGCAGCAGGAGCCAGCTTGCAGGCATCCCGACCCGTGACCATGAGGGTGTGTGTGTGGTGGTGGATGGGTGTGGAGCATGGTGGGAGCAGGCAATGGAGTGTAGTGGACTCACCCAGCTGGCAGCCTCAACGCTGCAGGTCTGCTCTGCCCAGAACGATTACTATGCTGGCAGGGACTGGAGGGCAGCAGGAGCCAGCTTGCAGGCATCCCGACCCGTGACCATGAGGGTGTGTGTGTGGTGGTGGATGGGTGTGGAGCATGGTGGGAGCAGGCAATGGAGTGTAGTGGACTCACCCAGCTGGCAGCCTCAACGCTGCAGGTCTGCTCTGCCCAGAACGATTACTATGCTGGCAGGGACTGGAGGGCAGCAGGAGCCAGCTTGCAGGCATCCCGACCCGTGACCATGAGGGTGTGTGTGTGGTGGTGGATGGGTGTGGAGCATGGTGGGAGCAGGCAATGGAGTGTAGTGGACTCACCCAGCTGGCAGCCTCAACGCTGCAGGTCTGCTCTGCCCAGAACGATTACTATGCTGGCAGGGACTGGAGGGCAGCAGGAGCCAGCTTGCAGGCATCCCGACCCGTGACCATGAGGGTGTGTGTGTGGTGGTGGATGGGTGTGGAGCATGGTGGGAGCAGGCAATGGAGTGTAGTGGACTCACCCAGCTGGCAGCCTCAACGCTGCAGGTCTGCTCTGCCCAGAACGATTACTATGCTGGCAGGGACTGGAGGGCAGCAGGAGCCAGCTTGCAGGCATCCCGACCCGTGACCATGAGGGTGTGTGTGTGGTGGTGGATGGGTGTGGAGCATGGTGGGAGCAGGCAATGGAGTGTAGTGGACTCACCCAGCTGGCAGCCTCAACGCTGCAGGTCTGCTCTGCCCAGAACGATTACTATGCTGGCAGGGACTGGAGGGCAGCAGGAGCCAGCTTGCAGGCATCCCGACCCGTGACCATGAGGGTGTGTGTGTGGTGGTGGATGGGTGTGGAGCATGGTGGGAGCAGGCAATGGAGTGTAGTGGACTCACCCAGCTGGCAGCCTCAACGCTGCAGGTCTGCTCTGCCCAGAACGATTACTATGCTGGCAGGGACTGGAGGGCAGCAGGAGCCAGCTTGCAGGCATCCCGACCCGTGACCATGAGGGTGTGTGTGTGGTGGTGGATGGGTGTGGAGCATGGTGGGAGCAGGCAATGGAGTGTAGTGGACTCACCCAGCTGGCAGCCTCAACGCTGCAGGTCTGCTCTGCCCAGAACGATTACTATGCTGGCAGGGACTGGAGGGCAGCAGGAGCCAGCTTGCAGGCATCCCGACCCGTGACCATGAGGGTGTGTGTGTGGTGGTGGATGGGTGTGGAGCATGGTGGGAGCAGGCAATGGAGTGTAGTGGACTCACCCAGCTGGCAGCCTCAACGCTGCAGGTCTGCTCTGCCCAGAACGATTACTATGCTGGCAGGGACTGGAGGGCAGCAGGAGCCAGCTTGCAGGCATCCCGACCCGTGACCATGAGGGTGTGTGTGTGGTGGTGGATGGGTGTGGAGCATGGTGGGAGCAGGCAATGGAGTGTAGTGGACTCACCCAGCTGGCAGCCTCAACGCTGCAGGTCTGCTCTGCCCAGAACGATTACTATGCTGGCAGGGACTGGAGGGCAGCAGGAGCCAGCTTGCAGGCATCCCGACCCGTGACCATGAGGGTGTGTGTGTGGTGGTGGATGGGTGTGGAGCATGGTGGGAGCAGGCAATGGAGTGTAGTGGACTCACCCAGCTGGCAGCCTCAACGCTGCAGGTCTGCTCTGCCCAGAACGATTACTATGCTGGCAGGGACTGGAGGGCAGCAGGAGCCAGCTTGCAGGCATCCCGACCCGTGACCATGAGGGTGTGTGTGTGGTGGTGGATGGGTGTGGAGCATGGTGGGAGCAGGCAATGGAGTGTAGTGGACTCACCCAGCTGGCAGCCTCAACGCTGCAGGTCTGCTCTGCCCAGAACGATTACTATGCTGGCAGGGACTGGAGGGCAGCAGGAGCCAGCTTGCAGGCATCCCGACCCGTGACCATGAGGGTGTGTGTGTGGTGGTGGATGGGTGTGGAGCATGGTGGGAGCAGGCAATGGAGTGTAGTGGACTCACCCAGCTGGCAGCCTCAACGCTGCAGGTCTGCTCTGCCCAGAACGATTACTATGCTGGCAGGGACTGGAGGGCAGCAGGAGCCAGCTTGCAGGCATCCCGACCCGTGACCATGAGGGTGTGTGTGTGGTGGTGGATGGGTGTGGAGCATGGTGGGAGCAGGCAATGGAGTGTAGTGGACTCACCCAGCTGGCAGCCTCAACGCTGCAGGTCTGCTCTGCCCAGAACGATTACTATGCTGGCAGGGACTGGAGGGCAGCAGGAGCCAGCTTGCAGGCATCCCGACCCGTGACCATGAGGGTGTGTGTGTGGTGGTGGATGGGTGTGGAGCATGGTGGGAGCAGGCAATGGAGTGTAGTGGACTCACCCAGCTGGCAGCCTCAACGCTGCAGGTCTGCTCTGCCCAGAACGATTACTATGCTGGCAGGGACTGGAGGGCAGCAGGAGCCAGCTTGCAGGCATCCCGACCCGTGACCATGAGGGTGTGTGTGTGGTGGTGGATGGGTGTGGAGCATGGTGGGAGCAGGCAATGGAGTGTAGTGGACTCACCCAGCTGGCAGCCTCAACGCTGCAGGTCTGCTCTGCCCAGAACGATTACTATGCTGGCAGGGACTGGAGGGCAGCAGGAGCCAGCTTGCAGGCATCCCGACCCGTGACCATGAGGGTGTGTGTGTGGTGGTGGATGGGTGTGGAGCATGGTGGGAGCAGGCAATGGAGTGTAGTGGACTCACCCAGCTGGCAGCCTCAACGCTGCAGGTCTGCTCTGCCCAGAACGATTACTATGCTGGCAGGGACTGGAGGGCAGCAGGAGCCAGCTTGCAGGCATCCCGACCCGTGACCATGAGGGTGTGTGTGTGGTGGTGGATGGGTGTGGAGCATGGTGGGAGCAGGCAATGGAGTGTAGTGGACTCACCCAGCTGGCAGCCTCAACGCTGCAGGTCTGCTCTGCCCAGAACGATTACTATGCTGGCAGGGACTGGAGGGCAGCAGGAGCCAGCTTGCAGGCATCCCGACCCGTGACCATGAGGGTGTGTGTGTGGTGGTGGATGGGTGTGGAGCATGGTGGGAGCAGGCAATGGAGTGTAGTGGACTCACCCAGCTGGCAGCCTCAACGCTGCAGGTCTGCTCTGCCCAGAACGATTACTATGCTGGCAGGGACTGGAGGGCAGCAGGAGCCAGCTTGCAGGCATCCCGACCCGTGACCATGAGGGTGTGTGTGTGGTGGTGGATGGGTGTGGAGCATGGTGGGAGCAGGCAATGGAGTGTAGTGGACTCACCCAGCTGGCAGCCTCAACGCTGCAGGTCTGCTCTGCCCAGAACGATTACTATGCTGGCAGGGACTGGAGGGCAGCAGGAGCCAGCTTGCAGGCATCCCGACCCGTGACCATGAGGGTGTGTGTGTGGTGGTGGATGGGTGTGGAGCATGGTGGGAGCAGGCAATGGAGTGTAGTGGACTCACCCAGCTGGCAGCCTCAACGCTGCAGGTCTGCTCTGCCCAGAACGATTACTATGCTGGCAGGGACTGGAGGGCAGCAGGAGCCAGCTTGCAGGCATCCCGACCCGTGACCATGAGGGTGTGTGTGTGGTGGTGGATGGGTGTGGAGCATGGTGGGAGCAGGCAATGGAGTGTAGTGGACTCACCCAGCTGGCAGCCTCAACGCTGCAGGTCTGCTCTGCCCAGAACGATTACTATGCTGGCAGGGACTGGAGGGCAGCAGGAGCCAGCTTGCAGGCATCCCGACCCGTGACCATGAGGGTGTGTGTGTGGTGGTGGATGGGTGTGGAGCATGGTGGGAGCAGGCAATGGAGTGTAGTGGACTCACCCAGCTGGCAGCCTCAACGCTGCAGGTCTGCTCTGCCCAGAACGATTACTATGCTGGCAGGGACTGGAGGGCAGCAGGAGCCAGCTTGCAGGCATCCCGACCCGTGACCATGAGGGTGTGTGTGTGGTGGTGGATGGGTGTGGAGCATGGTGGGAGCAGGCAATGGAGTGTAGTGGACTCACCCAGCTGGCAGCCTCAACGCTGCAGGTCTGCTCTGCCCAGAACGATTACTATGCTGGCAGGGACTGGAGGGCAGCAGGAGCCAGCTTGCAGGCATCCCGACCCGTGACCATGAGGGTGTGTGTGTGGTGGTGGATGGGTGTGGAGCATGGTGGGAGCAGGCAATGGAGTGTAGTGGACTCACCCAGCTGGCAGCCTCAACGCTGCAGGTCTGCTCTGCCCAGAACGATTACTATGCTGGCAGGGACTGGAGGGCAGCAGGAGCCAGCTTGCAGGCATCCCGACCCGTGACCATGAGGGTGTGTGTGTGGTGGTGGATGGGTGTGGAGCATGGTGGGAGCAGGCAATGGAGTGTAGTGGACTCACCCAGCTGGCAGCCTCAACGCTGCAGGTCTGCTCTGCCCAGAACGATTACTATGCTGGCAGGGACTGGAGGGCAGCAGGAGCCAGCTTGCAGGCATCCCGACCCGTGACCATGAGGGTGTGTGTGTGGTGGTGGATGGGTGTGGAGCATGGTGGGAGCAGGCAATGGAGTGTAGTGGACTCACCCAGCTGGCAGCCTCAACGCTGCAGGTCTGCTCTGCCCAGAACGATTACTATGCTGGCAGGGACTGGAGGGCAGCAGGAGCCAGCTTGCAGGCATCCCGACCCGTGACCATGAGGGTGTGTGTGTGGTGGTGGATGGGTGTGGAGCATGGTGGGAGCAGGCAATGGAGTGTAGTGGACTCACCCAGCTGGCAGCCTCAACGCTGCAGGTCTGCTCTGCCCAGAACGATTACTATGCTGGCAGGGACTGGAGGGCAGCAGGAGCCAGCTTGCAGGCATCCCGACCCGTGACCATGAGGGTGTGTGTGTGGTGGTGGATGGGTGTGGAGCATGGTGGGAGCAGGCAATGGAGTGTAGTGGACTCACCCAGCTGGCAGCCTCAACGCTGCAGGTCTGCTCTGCCCAGAACGATTACTATGCTGGCAGGGACTGGAGGGCAGCAGGAGCCAGCTTGCAGGCATCCCGACCCGTGACCATGAGGGTGTGTGTGTGGTGGTGGATGGGTGTGGAGCATGGTGGGAGCAGGCAATGGAGTGTAGTGGACTCACCCAGCTGGCAGCCTCAACGCTGCAGGTCTGCTCTGCCCAGAACGATTACTATGCTGGCAGGGACTGGAGGGCAGCAGGAGCCAGCTTGCAGGCATCCCGACCCGTGACCATGAGGGTGTGTGTGTGGTGGTGGATGGGTGTGGAGCATGGTGGGAGCAGGCAATGGAGTGTAGTGGACTCACCCAGCTGGCAGCCTCAACGCTGCAGGTCTGCTCTGCCCAGAACGATTACTATGCTGGCAGGGACTGGAGGGCAGCAGGAGCCAGCTTGCAGGCATCCCGACCCGTGACCATGAGGGTGTGTGTGTGGTGGTGGATGGGTGTGGAGCATGGTGGGAGCAGGCAATGGAGTGTAGTGGACTCACCCAGCTGGCAGCCTCAACGCTGCAGGTCTGCTCTGCCCAGAACGATTACTATGCTGGCAGGGACTGGAGGGCAGCAGGAGCCAGCTTGCAGGCATCCCGACCCGTGACCATGAGGGTGTGTGTGTGGTGGTGGATGGGTGTGGAGCATGGTGGGAGCAGGCAATGGAGTGTAGTGGACTCACCCAGCTGGCAGCCTCAACGCTGCAGGTCTGCTCTGCCCAGAACGATTACTATGCTGGCAGGGACTGGAGGGCAGCAGGAGCCAGCTTGCAGGCATCCCGACCCGTGACCATGAGGGTGTGTGTGTGGTGGTGGATGGGTGTGGAGCATGGTGGGAGCAGGCAATGGAGTGTAGTGGACTCACCCAGCTGGCAGCCTCAACGCTGCAGGTCTGCTCTGCCCAGAACGATTACTATGCTGGCAGGGACTGGAGGGCAGCAGGAGCCAGCTTGCAGGCATCCCGACCCGTGACCATGAGGGTGTGTGTGTGGTGGTGGATGGGTGTGGAGCATGGTGGGAGCAGGCAATGGAGTGTAGTGGACTCACCCAGCTGGCAGCCTCAACGCTGCAGGTCTGCTCTGCCCAGAACGATTACTATGCTGGCAGGGACTGGAGGGCAGCAGGAGCCAGCTTGCAGGCATCCCGACCCGTGACCATGAGGGTGTGTGTGTGGTGGTGGATGGGTGTGGAGCATGGTGGGAGCAGGCAATGGAGTGTAGTGGACTCACCCAGCTGGCAGCCTCAACGCTGCAGGTCTGCTCTGCCCAGAACGATTACTATGCTGGCAGGGACTGGAGGGCAGCAGGAGCCAGCTTGCAGGCATCCCGACCCGTGACCATGAGGGTGTGTGTGTGGTGGTGGATGGGTGTGGAGCATGGTGGGAGCAGGCAATGGAGTGTAGTGGACTCACCCAGCTGGCAGCCTCAACGCTGCAGGTCTGCTCTGCCCAGAACGATTACTATGCTGGCAGGGACTGGAGGGCAGCAGGAGCCAGCTTGCAGGCATCCCGACCCGTGACCATGAGGGTGTGTGTGTGGTGGTGGATGGGTGTGGAGCATGGTGGGAGCAGGCAATGGAGTGTAGTGGACTCACCCAGCTGGCAGCCTCAACGCTGCAGGTCTGCTCTGCCCAGAACGATTACTATGCTGGCAGGGACTGGAGGGCAGCAGGAGCCAGCTTGCAGGCATCCCGACCCGTGACCATGAGGGTGTGTGTGTGGTGGTGGATGGGTGTGGAGCATGGTGGGAGCAGGCAATGGAGTGTAGTGGACTCACCCAGCTGGCAGCCTCAACGCTGCAGGTCTGCTCTGCCCAGAACGATTACTATGCTGGCAGGGACTGGAGGGCAGCAGGAGCCAGCTTGCAGGCATCCCGACCCGTGACCATGAGGGTGTGTGTGTGGTGGTGGATGGGTGTGGAGCATGGTGGGAGCAGGCAATGGAGTGTAGTGGACTCACCCAGCTGGCAGCCTCAACGCTGCAGGTCTGCTCTGCCCAGAACGATTACTATGCTGGCAGGGACTGGAGGGCAGCAGGAGCCAGCTTGCAGGCATCCCGACCCGTGACCATGAGGGTGTGTGTGTGGTGGTGGATGGGTGTGGAGCATGGTGGGAGCAGGCAATGGAGTGTAGTGGACTCACCCAGCTGGCAGCCTCAACGCTGCAGGTCTGCTCTGCCCAGAACGATTACTATGCTGGCAGGGACTGGAGGGCAGCAGGAGCCAGCTTGCAGGCATCCCGACCCGTGACCATGAGGGTGTGTGTGTGGTGGTGGATGGGTGTGGAGCATGGTGGGAGCAGGCAATGGAGTGTAGTGGACTCACCCAGCTGGCAGCCTCAACGCTGCAGGTCTGCTCTGCCCAGAACGATTACTATGCTGGCAGGGACTGGAGGGCAGCAGGAGCCAGCTTGCAGGCATCCCGACCCGTGACCATGAGGGTGTGTGTGTGGTGGTGGATGGGTGTGGAGCATGGTGGGAGCAGGCAATGGAGTGTAGTGGACTCACCCAGCTGGCAGCCTCAACGCTGCAGGTCTGCTCTGCCCAGAACGATTACTATGCTGGCAGGGACTGGAGGGCAGCAGGAGCCAGCTTGCAGGCATCCCGACCCGTGACCATGAGGGTGTGTGTGTGGTGGTGGATGGGTGTGGAGCATGGTGGGAGCAGGCAATGGAGTGTAGTGGACTCACCCAGCTGGCAGCCTCAACGCTGCAGGTCTGCTCTGCCCAGAACGATTACTATGCTGGCAGGGACTGGAGGGCAGCAGGAGCCAGCTTGCAGGCATCCCGACCCGTGACCATGAGGGTGTGTGTGTGGTGGTGGATGGGTGTGGAGCATGGTGGGAGCAGGCAATGGAGTGTAGTGGACTCACCCAGCTGGCAGCCTCAACGCTGCAGGTCTGCTCTGCCCAGAACGATTACTATGCTGGCAGGGACTGGAGGGCAGCAGGAGCCAGCTTGCAGGCATCCCGACCCGTGACCATGAGGGTGTGTGTGTGGTGGTGGATGGGTGTGGAGCATGGTGGGAGCAGGCAATGGAGTGTAGTGGACTCACCCAGCTGGCAGCCTCAACGCTGCAGGTCTGCTCTGCCCAGAACGATTACTATGCTGGCAGGGACTGGAGGGCAGCAGGAGCCAGCTTGCAGGCATCCCGACCCGTGACCATGAGGGTGTGTGTGTGGTGGTGGATGGGTGTGGAGCATGGTGGGAGCAGGCAATGGAGTGTAGTGGACTCACCCAGCTGGCAGCCTCAACGCTGCAGGTCTGCTCTGCCCAGAACGATTACTATGCTGGCAGGGACTGGAGGGCAGCAGGAGCCAGCTTGCAGGCATCCCGACCCGTGACCATGAGGGTGTGTGTGTGGTGGTGGATGGGTGTGGAGCATGGTGGGAGCAGGCAATGGAGTGTAGTGGACTCACCCAGCTGGCAGCCTCAACGCTGCAGGTCTGCTCTGCCCAGAACGATTACTATGCTGGCAGGGACTGGAGGGCAGCAGGAGCCAGCTTGCAGGCATCCCGACCCGTGACCATGAGGGTGTGTGTGTGG
Organism: Edaphochlamys debaryana; assembly: GCA_016858145.1. NCBI lineage: Eukaryota > Viridiplantae > Chlorophyta > Chlorophyceae > Chlamydomonadales > Edaphochlamys > Edaphochlamys debaryana. Next base: position 5,269 of record JAEHOE010000274.1, on the reverse strand, counting down.
TGGTGGATGGGTGTGGAGCATGGTGGGAGCAGGCAATGGAGTGTAGTGGACTCACCCAGCTGGCAGCCTCAACGCTGCAGGTCTGCTCTGCCCAGAACGATTACTATGCTGGCAGGGACTGGAGGGCAGCAGGAGCCAGCTTGCAGGCATCCCGACCCGTGACCATGAGGGTGTGTGTGTGGTGGTGGATGGGTGTGGAGCATGGTGGGAGCAGGCAATGGAGTGTAGTGGACTCACCCAGCTGGCAGCCTCAACGCTGCAGGTCTGCTCTGCCCAGAACGATTACTATGCTGGCAGGGACTGGAGGGCAGCAGGAGCCAGCTTGCAGGCATCCCGACCCGTGACCATGAGGGTGTGTGTGTGGTGGTGGATGGGTGTGGAGCATGGTGGGAGCAGGCAATGGAGTGTAGTGGACTCACCCAGCTGGCAGCCTCAACGCTGCAGGTCTGCTCTGCCCAGAACGATTACTATGCTGGCAGGGACTGGAGGGCAGCAGGAGCCAGCTTGCAGGCATCCCGACCCGTGACCATGAGGGTGTGTGTGTGGTGGTGGATGGGTGTGGAGCATGGTGGGAGCAGGCAATGGAGTGTAGTGGACTCACCCAGCTGGCAGCCTCAACGCTGCAGGTCTGCTCTGCCCAGAACGATTACTATGCTGGCAGGGACTGGAGGGCAGCAGGAGCCAGCTTGCAGGCATCCCGACCCGTGACCATGAGGGTGTGTGTGTGGTGGTGGATGGGTGTGGAGCATGGTGGGAGCAGGCAATGGAGTGTAGTGGACTCACCCAGCTGGCAGCCTCAACGCTGCAGGTCTGCTCTGCCCAGAACGATTACTATGCTGGCAGGGACTGGAGGGCAGCAGGAGCCAGCTTGCAGGCATCCCGACCCGTGACCATGAGGGTGTGTGTGTGGTGGTGGATGGGTGTGGAGCATGGTGGGAGCAGGCAATGGAGTGTAGTGGACTCACCCAGCTGGCAGCCTAAACGCTGCAGGTCTGCTCTGCCCAGAACGATTACTATGCTGGCAGGGACTGGAGGGCAGCAGGAGCCAGCTTGCAGGCATCCCGACCCGTGACCATGAGGGTGTGTGTGTGGTGGTGGATGGGTGTGGAGCATGGTGGGAGCAGGCAATGGAGTGTAGTGGACTCACCCAGCTGGCAGCCTCAACGCTGCAGGTCTGCTCTGCCCAGAACGATTACTATGCTGGCAGGGACTGGAGGGCAGCAGGAGCCAGCTTGCAGGCATCCCGACCCGTGACCATGAGGGTGTGTGTGTGGTGGTGGATGGGTGTGGAGCATGGTGGGAGCAGGCAATGGAGTGTAGTGGACTCACCCAGCTGGCAGCCTCAACGCTGCAGGTCTGCTCTGCCCAGAACGATTACTATGCTGGCAGGGACTGGAGGGCAGCAGGAGCCAGCTTGCAGGCATCCCGACCCGTGACCATGAGGGTGTGTGTGTGGTGGTGGATGGGTGTGGAGCATGGTGGGAGCAGGCAATGGAGTGTAGTGGACTCACCCAGCTGGCAGCCTCAACGCTGCAGGTCTGCTCTGCCCAGAACGATTACTATGCTGGCAGGGACTGGAGGGCAGCAGGAGCCAGCTTGCAGGCATCCCGACCCGTGACCATGAGGGTGTGTGTGTGGTGGTGGATGGGTGTGGAGCATGGTGGGAGCAGGCAATGGAGTGTAGTGGACTCACCCAGCTGGCAGCCTCAACGCTGCAGGTCTGCTCTGCCCAGAACGATTACTATGCTGGCAGGGACTGGAGGGCAGCAGGAGCCAGCTTGCAGGCATCCCGACCCGTGACCATGAGGGTGTGTGTGTGGTGGTGGATGGGTGTGGAGCATGGTGGGAGCAGGCAATGGAGTGTAGTGGACTCACCCAGCTGGCAGCCTCAACGCTGCAGGTCTGCTCTGCCCAGAACGATTACTATGCTGGCAGGGACTGGAGGGCAGCAGGAGCCAGCTTGCAGGCATCCCGACCCGTGACCATGAGGGTGTGTGTGTGGTGGTGGATGGGTGTGGAGCATGGTGGGAGCAGGCAATGGAGTGTAGTGGACTCACCCAGCTGGCAGCCTCAACGCTGCAGGTCTGCTCTGCCCAGAACGATTACTATGCTGGCAGGGACTGGAGGGCAGCAGGAGCCAGCTTGCAGGCATCCCGACCCGTGACCATGAGGGTGTGTGTGTGGTGGTGGATGGGTGTGGAGCATGGTGGGAGCAGGCAATGGAGTGTAGTGGACTCACCCAGCTGGCAGCCTCAACGCTGCAGGTCTGCTCTGCCCAGAACGATTACTATGCTGGCAGGGACTGGAGGGCAGCAGGAGCCAGCTTGCAGGCATCCCGACCCGTGACCATGAGGGTGTGTGTGTGGTGGTGGATGGGTGTGGAGCATGGTGGGAGCAGGCAATGGAGTGTAGTGGACTCACCCAGCTGGCAGCCTCAACGCTGCAGGTCTGCTCTGCCCAGAACGATTACTATGCTGGCAGGGACTGGAGGGCAGCAGGAGCCAGCTTGCAGGCATCCCGACCCGTGACCATGAGGGTGTGTGTGTGGTGGTGGATGGGTGTGGAGCATGGTGGGAGCAGGCAATGGAGTGTAGTGGACTCACCCAGCTGGCAGCCTCAACGCTGCAGGTCTGCTCTGCCCAGAACGATTACTATGCTGGCAGGGACTGGAGGGCAGCAGGAGCCAGCTTGCAGGCATCCCGACCCGTGACCATGAGGGTGTGTGTGTGGTGGTGGATGGGTGTGGAGCATGGTGGGAGCAGGCAATGGAGTGTAGTGGACTCACCCAGCTGGCAGGCCTCAACGCTGCAGGTCTGCTCTGCCCAGAACGATTACTATGCTGGCAGGGACTGGAGGGCAGCAGGAGCCAGCTTGCAGGCATCCCGACCCGTGACCATGAGGGTGTGTGTGTGGTGGTGGATGGGTGTGGAGCATGGTGGGAGCAGGCAATGGAGTGTAGTGGACTCACCCAGCTGGCAGCCTAACGCTGCAGGTCTGCTCTGCCCAGAACGATTACTATGCTGGCAGGGACTGGAGGGCAGCAGGAGCCAGCTTGCAGGCATCCCGACCCGTGACCATGAGGGTGTGTGTGTGGTGGTGGATGGGTGTGGAGCATGGTGGGAGCAGGCAAGTGGAGTGTAGTGGACTCACCCAGCTGGCAGCCTCAACGCTGCAGGTCTGCTCTGCCCAGAACGATTACTATGCTGGCAGGGACTGGAGGGCAGCAGGAGCCAGCTTGCAGGCATCCCGACCCGTGACCATGAGGGTGTGTGTGTGGTGGTGGATGGGTGTGGAGCATGGTGGGAGCAGGCAATGGAGTGTAGTGGACTCACCCAGCTGGCAGCCTCAACGCTGCAGGTCTGCTCTGCCCAGAACGATTACTATGCTGGCAGGGACTGGAGGGCAGCAGGAGCCAGCTTGCAGGCATCCCGACCCGTGACCATGAGGGTGTGTGTGTGGTGGTGGATGGGTGTGGAGCATGGTGGGAGCAGGCAATGGAGTGTAGTGGACTCACCCAGCTGGCAGCCTAAACGCTGCAGGTCTGCTCTGCCCAGAACGATTACTATGCTGGCAGGGACTGGAGGGCAGCAGGAGCCAGCTTGCAGGCATCCCGACCCGTGACCATGAGGGTGTGTGTGTGGTGGTGGATGGGTGTGGAGCATGGTGGGAGCAGGCAATGGAGTGTAGTGGACTCACCCAGCTGGCAGCCTCAACGCTGCAGGTCTGCTCTGCCCAGAACGATTACTATGCTGGCAGGGACTGGAGGGCAGCAGGAGCCAGCTTGCAGGCATCCCGACCCGTGACCATGAGGGTGTGTGTGTGGTGGTGGATGGGTGTGGAGCATGGTGGGAGCAGGCAATGGAGTGTAGTGGACTCACCCAGCTGGCAGCCTAAACGCTGCAGGTCTGCTCTGCCCAGAACGATTACTATGCTGGCAGGGACTGGAGGGCAGCAGGAGCCAGCTTGCAGGCATCCCGACCCGTGACCATGAGGGTGTGTGTGTGGTGGTGGATGGGTGTGGAGCATGGTGGGAGCAGGCAATGGAGTGTAGGTGGACTCACCCAGCTGGCAGGCTAAACGCAGCAGGACTGCTCTGCCCAGAACGATTACTATGCTAGCAGGGACAGGAGGGCAGCAGGAGCCAGCTTGCAGGCATCCCGACCCGTGACCATGAGGGGTGTGTGTGGTGGTGGATGGGTGTGGAGCATGGTGGGAGCAGGTAGTGGAGTGTGGTGGACTCACCCAGCTGGCAGGCTAAACGCAGCAGGACTGCTCTGCCCAGAACGATTACTATGCTAGCAGGGACAGGAGGGCAGCAGGAGCCAGCTTGCAGGCATCCCGACCCGTGACCATGAGGGGGGTGTGTGGTGGTGGATGGGTGTGGAGCATGGTGGGAGCAGGTAGTGGAGTGTGGTGGACTCACCCAGCTGGCAGGCTAAGCGCAGCAGGACTGCTCTGCCCAGAACGATTACTATGCTAGCAGGGACAGGAGGGCAGCAGGAGCCAGCTTGCAGGCATCCCGACCCGTGACCATGAGGGGTGTGTGTGGTGGTGGATGGGTGTGGAGCATGGTGGGAGCAGGTAGTGGAGTGTGGTGGACTCACCCAGCTGGCAGGCTAACGCTGCAGGTCTGCTCTGCCCAGAACGATTACTATGCTAGGCAGGGACATGGAGGGCAGCAGGAGCCAGCTTGCAGGCATCCCGACCCGTGACCATGAGGGTGTGTGTGTGGTGGTGGATGGGCATGGAGCATGGTGGGAGCAGGTAGTGGAGTGTGGTGGACTCACCCAGCTGGCAGCCTCAACGCTGCAGGTCTGCTCTGCCCAGAACGATTACTATGCTGCAGGGACTGGAGGGCAGCAGGAGCCAGCTTGCAGGCATCCCGACCCGTGACCATGAGGGTGTGTGTGTGGTGGTGGATGGGTGTGGAGCATGGTGGGAGCAGGCAATGGAGTGTAGTGGACTCACCCAGCTGGCAGCCTCAACGCTGCAGGTCTGCTCTGCCCAGAACGATTACTATGCTGGCAGGGACTGGAGGGCAGCAGGAGCCAGCTTGCAGGCATCCCGACCCGTGACCATGAGGTGTGTGTGTGGTGGTGGATGGGTGTGGAGCATGGTGGGAGCAGGCCAATGGAGTGTAGTGGACTCACCCCGGCTGGCAGCCTCAACCGTGCAGGTTTCTGCTCTGCCCAGAACGATTACTATGCTGGCAGGGACTGGAGGGCAGCAGGAGCCAGCTTGCAGGCATCCCGACCCGTGACCATGAGGG
>JAEHOE010000273.1:0-56283 GCA_016858145.1 Edaphochlamys debaryana | reverse complement strand
GGGGGAAGGATATGGGGGTGGCAGATGTGGGGGGGAAGCGGTGCAGGGGGCGGGCGGGGTGGAAGGTTTGGGAGTGACAGAGATGGCGTCGCGTTGCCAGAGATCGCGGGGCAGGGTTGAAAGAAGGTGGCAAGGAGACGGGGGAAGGGGCGTGGGGGGGGCGGGACCGGCCACCACAGCTCCGGGCCGCTCTCTCCCCCCTCCCCCCCACCCTGCCCTGCCCTGCCCTGCCCTGCCCTGGGGCAGCCCTTGCCGTGGACCTGCTCAGTCCCGCTCCCTAGCCTCCGCGCATGCGGCCCCGCTCGTCCACCTGACCGTTGCTCGTTGTCCGTTGGCCCCGCCCAACCGCCAACCGCCCAGGCGCGGAGTTCATTGCGGGCGGCCACACCAGGCCGCCTCCAAGAACGCCAAGCGGCGCTCGCGCGCGGAAGAAGGGCGGCGCGGGGGGCGAGGAGCCGAGCGAGGACGGCGAGGGGGGGGCCGGGGAGGCGAGTGGCGACGGCGTGGAACGGCGCGGCGGCGGGCGTGGCCGGCGTGTCGGTGCAGGTGCGTGGAGAGGGGGGGGAGAACCTTGGATGGGCGGGGCATGCAGGGGGGGGAAGGACCGGGATGCCTGTGTGCGCGTTCACTTCTGCGTGTTGCATGGCCAACGACAGCGCTTGTCTGCGCGCCTCCCTCCTCCACCGCCCCCCGACCTCTCCCTCTGCACGCTCTCACCGTCCCCCCCCCGTCTCATCCCCCTCCTCCCTCCTCCCTCCCCCTCCTCGTCCTCCCGCCTCCCCCCCAGGACGCGGCCCCCGCCCCCCCCCCCGCCAACGACGAGGAGTCCCGGCAGAAGCGGGCCCGGGCGCTGCAGAAGAAGCTGCGGCAGGTGCAGGAGCTCAAGGACAAGCGGGCGGCGCAGGGTGGGGCGGGGGGGGGAGGAGGGAGAGGGGGGGTAAACGGGGGGAGGCTTAGGTTGAGAGGGCGGCGCAGGGTAGGGCGGGGGGTTGGAGGGGGAACGGAGGGTGGAGCGGAGGGGGAGCAGGCAGGGGAGGCTGAAGAGGGCGGCGCAGGGTGATGCGGTGGTGGGGAGGGAGGGAGAGGGAGGGGGGGCAAGCGGGCGGCGCAGGGTGGGTGGGGAGAGGGAGTGGCGGGGCCGCGGTGAGGCTGATGCGAGGCGCCCGGCCTGGGAAGCAGGGTTGTGGGGGTGGGCCTCGGATCGATGCTGCTGCCGCTCCAGGTCTAGGCCGAGCGCTGCGCCGCACCCTGTGCGCCCACTGCAGTAACCCAACCCAACCCAACTCCTCACACAGTCAACAACACCCCCCACACACACCACCACCACCACCCCTCCCCCCCCAGGCGACAACGCGCTCACCCCCCCCGACATCACGAGAAGCTGGCGGGGGAGGCGGCGCTGCTGGCGGAGCTGGCGGAGCTGGGGGCGTGAGGGGGCTGGAGGGGGCGAGGGGGCGAGCTGGGGCTGGAGCTGGGGGCGTGAAGGGGGGCGGGAGGGACGCGGTGGCGGGAGCTGAAGGAGGCGGGGACATGGGAGCCGACAGTCGAGGACTGTGAGCGTGGTCGGGGCCAGAGGCCTGGGTCTAGACCTGAAGCTCGGGTTCAGATGTGCCCTCGGGGGTGTACTGGGAGCCGGGATGGCGCTTGCAACCAGTACACCCGCAGCCAGCAGAGGGCAACAGGGTGCAGGCGGACTGAAGTCACTGGGGCGTCACTGCAGTGACTGGCTACTTCGCGCCCATGCGACGAGGCAGGATACCTGAATGCTTGGGGTGAATGGGTGCGCATACAGGTGAAGAGGCCTTGCAATGTAAGGCTTACAAGGCTCTCCTTCAATTGAAGTGACTCGCAAGTTCCAAACTTGAATTCAGATTGGACAGGCCTGAAACCACAGAGATCCCCGCAAACTCTGCAAGAAAACCGCAGGCAAGAGATGAGCCCTCAGCAATCAACCACTCAGCCAGGACAAGGACGGGTGCCGACAGGAAGGAACGATAGGAAGCGCAGCAACGCGCGGCCGTCGCCGCGGCGTGTGCCGCCTCCTCGCCTGCCTCGCCCCGCAAGTCGGCTCAACCAGCGGCGACTCCGCCGCGGCCCCCCCGCCGCGGCGCCTGCCGCACTCCCCCCCCCCATCCCCCGCTGCCGCCTCCGCCAGCAGCGGCGCGCCGCCGCGACCTGGCCGGGGGAAGGCCGGGGCCGGGGCCGCGGACCCCGCCGCCGCGCAAATCGGCCCGCTCTGCGCCGGGCCGTTCCAAGCCCGCCATCCCCCTTGCAAGCATCTATTATATGTATGGAAGGGTTGAGAAAGGCTTGGGAAGTGCGGGGACGCGGTGGGCGAGCGCTGCGCGCTCTGGGGAGACCCGGGGGAAGGCCGGGAGCCGGGGCCGCGGACCCCGCCTCCGCGCAAGGATCGGCCCGCTCTGCGCCGGGCCGTTCCAAGCCCGCCAATCCCCCTTGCAAGCATCTATTATATGTATGAAGGGTTGAGAAGCTTGGGAAGTGCGGGGACGCGGTGTGGGGCGAAGCGCTGCGCGCTCTGGAGACCCGGGGGAGGCCGGGGGCCGGGGCCGCGGACCCCGCCTCCGCGCAAAATCGGCCCGCTCTGCGCCGGGCCGTTCCAAGCCCGCCCTCCCAATTGCAAGCATCTATTATATGTAATGAAGGGTTGAGAAAGGCTGGGAAAGTGCGGGGACGCGTGGGTGCGAGCGCTGCGCGCTCTGGGAGACCCGGGGGAAGGCCGGAGCCGGGCCGCGGACCCCGCCTCCGCGCAAAATCGGCCCGCTCTGCGCCGGGCCGTTCCAAGCCCGCCATCCCCCTTGCAAGCATCTATTATATGTATTGAAGGGTTGAGAAGGCTTGGGAAGTGCGGGGACGCGGTGGGGCGAGAGCTGCGCGCTCTGGGAGACCCGGGGGAAGGCCGGGGGCCGGGGCCGCGGACCCCGCCTCCGCGCAAAATCGGCCCGCTCTGCGCCGGGCCGTTCCAAGCCCGCCATCCCCTTGCAAGCATCTATTATATGTATTGAAGGGTTGAGAAGGCTTGGGAAGTGCGGGGACGCGGTGGGGCGAGAGCTGCGCGCTCTGGGAGACCCGGGGGAAGGCCGGGGGCCGGGGCCGCGGACCCCGCCTCCGCGCAAAATCGGCCCGCTCTGCTCCGGGCCGTTCCAAGCCCGCCATCCCCCTTGCAAGCATCTATTATATGTATTGAAGGGTTGAGAAGGCTTGGGAAGTGCGGGGACGCGGTGGGGCGAGAGCTGCGCGCTCTGGGAGACCCGGGGGAAGGCCGGGGGCCGGGGCCGCGGACCCCGCCTCCGCGCAAAATCGGCCCGCTCTGCTCCGGGCCGTTCCAAGCCCGCCATCCCCCTTGCAAGCATCTATTATATGTATTGAAGGGTTGAGAAGGCTTGGGAAGTGCGGGGACGCGGTGGGGCGAGAGCTGCGCGCTCTGGGAGACCCGGGGAAGGCCGGGGGCCGGGGCCGCGGACCCCGCCTCCGCGCAAAATCGGCCCGCTCTGCTCCGGGCCGTTCCAAGCCCGCCATCCCCCTTGCAAGCATCTATTATATGTATTGAAGGGTTGAGAAGGCTTGGGAAGTGCGGGGACGCGGTGGGGCGAGAGCTGCGCGCTCTGGGAGACCCGGGGGAAGGCCGGGGGCCGGGGCCGCGGACCCCGCCTCCGCGCAAAATCGGCCCGCTCTGCTCCGGGCCGTTCCAAGCCCGCCATCCCCCTTGCAAGCATCTATTATATGTATTGAAGGGTTGAGAAGGCTTGGGAAGTGCGGGGACGCGGTGGGGCGAGAGCTGCGCGCTCTGGGAGACCCGGGGGAAGGCCGGGGGCCGGGGCCGCGGACCCCGCCTCCGCGCAAAATCGGCCCGCTCTGCTCCGGGCCGTTCCAAGCCCGCCATCCCCCTTGCAAGCATCGATTATATGTATTGAAGGGTTGAGAAGGCTTGGGAAGTGCGGGGACGCGGTGGGGCGAGAGCTGCGCGCTCTGGGAGACCCGGGGAAGGCCGGGGGCCGGGGCCGCGGACCCCGCCTCCGCGCAAAATCGGCCCGCTCTGCTCCGGGCCGTTCCAAGCCCGCCATCCCCCTTGCAAGCATCTATTATATGTATTGAAGGGTTGAGAAGGCTTGGGAAGTGCGGGGACGCGGTGGGGGCGAGAGCTGCGCGCTCTGGGAGACCCGGGGGAAGGCCGGGGGCCGGGGCCGCGGACCCCGCCTCCGCGCAAAATCGGCCCGCTCTGCTCCGGGCCGTTCCAAGCCCGCCAACCCCCTTGCAAGCATCGATTATATGTATTGAAGGGTTGAGAAGGCTTGGGAGGTGCGGGGACGCGGTGGGGCGAGAGCTGCGCGCTCTGGGAGACCCGGGGGAAGGCCGGGGGCCGGGGCCGCGGACCCCGCCTCCGCGCAAAATCGGCCCGCTCTGCTCCGGGCCGTTCCAAGCCCGCCACGCCCCTTGCAAGCATCGATTATATGTATTGAAGGGTTGAGAAGGCTTGGGAGGTGCGGGGACGCGGTGGGGCGAGAGCTGCGCGCTCTGGGAGACCCGGGGGAAGGCCGGGGGCCGGGGCCGCGGACCCCGCCTCCGCGCAAAATCGGCCCGCTCTGCTCCGGGCCGTTCCAAGCCCGCCAACCCCCTTGCAAGCATCGATTATATGTATTGAAGGGTTGAGAAGGCTTGGGAGTGCGGGGACGCGGTGGGGCGAGAGCTGCGCGCTCTGGGAGACCCGGGGGAAGGCCGGGGGCCGGGGCCGCGGACCCCGCCTCCGCGCAAAATCGGCCCGCTCTGCTCCGGGCCGTTCCAAGCCCGCCATCCCCCTTGCAAGCATCTATTATATGTATTGAAGGGTTGAGAAGGCTTGGGAAGTGCGGGGACGCGGTGGGGCGAGAGCTGCGCGCTCTGGGAGACCCGGGGGAAGGCCGGGGGCCGGGGCCGCGGACCCCGCCTCCGCGCAAAATCGGCCCGCTCTGCTCCGGGCCGTTCCAAGCCCGCCATCCCCCTTGCAAGCATCTATTATATGTATTGAAGGGTTGAGAAGGCTTGGGAAGGTGCGGGGACGCGGTGGGGCGAGAGCTGCGCGCTCTGGGAGACCCGGGGGAAGGCCGGGGGCCGGGGCCCGCGGACCCCGCCTCCGCGCAAAATCGGCCCGCTCTGCTCCGGGCCGTTCCAAGCCCGCCAACCCCCTTGCAAGCATCGATTATATGTATTGAAGGGTTGAGAAGGCTTGGGAAGGTGCGGGGACGCGGTGGGGCGAGAGCTGCGCGCTCTGGGAGACCCGGGGGAAGGCCGGGGGCCGGGGCCGCGGACCCCGCCTCCGCGCAAAATCGGCCCGCTCTGCTCCGGGCCGTTCCAAGCCCGCCATCCCCCTTGCAAGCATCGATTATATGTATTGAAGGGTTGAGAAGGCTTGGGAGGTGCGGGGACGCGGTGGGGCGAGAGCTGCGCGCTCTGGGAGACCCGGGGGAAGGCCGGGGGCCGGGGCCGCGGACCCCGCCTCCGCGCAAAATCGGCCCGCTCTGCTCCGGGCCGTTCCAAGGCCCGCCACCCCCTTGCAAGCATCGATTATATGTATTGAAGGGTTGAGAAGGCTTGGGAGGTGCGGGGACGCGGTGGGGCGAGAGCTGCGCGCTCTGGGAGACCCGGGGGAAGGCCGGGGGCCGGGGCCGCGGACCCCGCCTCCGCGCAAAATCGGCCCGCTCTGCTCCGGGCCGTTCCAAGCCCGCCAATCCCCCTTGCAAGCATCGATTATATGTATTGAAGGGTTGAGAAGGCTTGGGAGGTGCGGGGACGCGGTGGGGCGAGAGCTGCGCGCTCTGGGAGACCCGGGGGAAGGCCGGGGGCCGGGGCCGCGGACCCCGCCTCCGCGCAAAATCGGCCCGCTCTGCTCCGGGCCGTTCCAAGCCCGCCAACCCCCTTGCAAGCATCGATTATATGTATTGAAGGGTTGAGAAGGCTTGGGAGGTGCGGGGACGCGGTGGGGCGAGAGCTGCGCGCTCTGGGAGACCCGGGGGAAGGCCGGGGGCCGGGGCCGCGGACCCCGCCTCCGCGCAAAATCGGCCCGCTCTGCTCCGGGCCGTTCCAAGCCCGCCAACCCCCTTGCAAGCATCGATTATATGTATTGAAGGGTTGAGAAGGCTTGGGAGGTGCGGGGACGCGGTGGGGCGAGAGCTGCGCGCTCTGGGAGACCCGGGGGAAGGCCGGGGGCCGGGGCCGCGGACCCCGCCTCCGCGCAAAATCGGCCCGCTCTGCTCCGGGCCGTTCCAAGCCCGCCAACCCCCTTGCAAGCATCGATTATATGTATTGAAGGGTTGAGAAGGCTTGGGAGGTGCGGGGACGCGGTGGGGCGAGAGCTGCGCGCTCTGGGAGACCCGGGGGAAGGCCGGGGGCCGGGGCCGCGGACCCCGCCTCCGCGCAAAATCGGCCCGCTCTGCTCCGGGCCGTTCCAAGCCCGCCAACCCCCTTGCAAGCATCGATTATATGTATTGAAGGGTTGAGAAGGCTTGGGAGGTGCGGGGGACGCGGTGGGGCGAGAGCTGCGCGCTCTGGGAGACCCGGGGGAAGGCCGGGGGCCGGGGCCGCGGACCCCGCCTCCGCGCAAAATCGGCCCGCTCTGCTCCGGGCCGTTCCAAGCCCGCCAACCCCCTTGCAAGCATCGATTATATGTATTGAAGGGTTGAGAAGGCTTGGGAGGTGCGGGGACGCGGTGGGGCGAGAGCTGCGCGCTCTGGGAGACCCGGGGGAAGGCCGGGGGCCGGGGCCGCGGACCCCGCCTCCGCGCAAAATCGGCCCGCTCTGCTCCGGGCCGTTCCAAGCCCGCCAACCCCCTTGCAAGCATCGATTATATGTATTGAAGGGTTGAGAAGGCTTGGGAGGTGCGGGGACGCGGTGGGGCGAGAGCTGCGCGCTCTGGGAGACCCGGGGGAAGGCCGGGGGCCGGGGCCGCGGACCCCGCCTCCGCGCAAAATCGGCCCGCTCTGCTCCGGGCCGTTCCAAGCCCGCCAATCCCCCTTGCAAGCATCGATTATATGTATTGAAGGGTTGAGAAGGCTTGGGAGGTGCGGGGACGCGGTGGGGCGAGAGCTGCGCGCTCTGGGAGACCCGGGGAAAGGCCGGGGGCCGGGGCCGCGGACCCCGCCTCCGCGCAAAATCGGCCCGCTCTGCTCCGGGCCGTTCCAAGCCCGCCAATCCCCCTTGCAAGCATCGATTATATGTATTGAAGGGTTGAGAAGGCTTGGGAGGTGCGGGGACGCGGTGGGGCGAGAGCTGCGCGCTCTGGGAGACCCGGGGGAAGGCCGGGGGCCGGGGCCGCGGACCCCGCCTCCGCGCAAAATCGGCCCGCTCTGCTCCGGGCCGTTCCAAGCCCGCCAACCCCCTTGCAAGCATCGATTATATGTATTGAAGGGTTGAGAAGGCTTGGGAGGTGCGGGGACGCGGTGGGGCGAGAGCTGCGCGCTCTGGGAGACCCGGGGGAAGGCCGGGGGCCGGGGCCGCGGACCCCGCCTCCGCGCAAAATCGGCCCGCTCTGCTCCGGGCCGTTCCAAGCCCGCCATCCCCCTTGCAAGCATCGATTATATGTATTGAAGGGTTGAGAAGGCTTGGGAGGTGCGGGGACGCGGTGGGGCGAGAGCTGCGCGCTCTGGGAGACCCGGGGGAAGGCCGGGGGCCGGGGCCGCGGACCCCGCCTCCGCGCAAAATCGGCCCGCTCTGCTCCGGGCCGTTCCAAGCCCGCCAACCCCCTTGCAAGCATCGATTATATGTATTGAAGGGTTGAGAAGGCTTGGGAGGTGCGGGGACGCGGTGGGGCGAGAGCTGCGCGCTCTGGGAGACCCGGGGGAAGGCCGGGGGCCGGGGCCGCGGACCCCGCCTCCGCGCAAAATCGGCCCGCTCTGCTCCGGGCCGTTCCAAGCCCGCCAACCCCCTTGCAAGCATCGATTATATGTATTGAAGGGTTGAGAAGGCTTGGGAGGTGCGGGGACGCGGTGGGGCGAGAGCTGCGCGCTCTGGGAGACCCGGGGGAAGGCCGGGGGCCGGGGCCGCGGACCCCGCCTCCGCGCAAAATCGGCCCGCTCTGCTCCGGGCCGTTCCAAGCCCGCCAACCCCCTTGCAAGCATCGATTATATGTATTGAAGGGTTGAGAAAGGCTTGGGAGGTGCGGGGACGCGGTGGGGCGAGAGCTGCGCGCTCTGGGAGACCCGGGGGAAGGCCGGGGGCCGGGGCCGCGGACCCCGCCTCCGCGCAAAATCGGCCCGCTCTGCTCCGGGCCGTTCCAAGCCCGCCAACCCCCTTGCAAGCATCGATTATATGTATTGAAGGGTTGAGAAGGCTTGGGAGGTGCGGGGACGCGGTGGGGCGAGAGCTGCGCGCTCTGGGAGACCCGGGGGAAGGCCGGGGGCCGGGGCCGCGGACCCCGCCTCCGCGCAAAATCGGCCCGCTCTGCTCCGGGCCGTTCCAAGCCCGCCAACCCCCTTGCAAGCATCGATTATATGTATTGAAGGGTTGAGAAGGCTTGGGAGGTGCGGGGACGCGGTGGGGCGAGAGCTGCGCGCTCTGGGAGACCCGGGGGAAGGCCGGGGGCCGGGGCCGCGGACCCCGCCTCCGCGCAAAATCGGCCCGCTCTGCTCCGGGCCGTTCCAAGCCCGCCAACCCCCTTGCAAGCATCGATTATATGTATTGAAGGGTTGAGAAGGCTTGGGAGGTGCGGGGACGCGGTGGGGCGAGAGCTGCGCGCTCTGGGAGACCCGGGGGAAGGCCGGGGGCCGGGGCCGCGGACCCCGCCTCCGCGCAAAATCGGCCCGCTCTGCTCCGGGCCGTTCCAAGCCCGCCAACCCCCTTGCAAGCATCGATTATATGTATTGAAGGGTTGAGAAGGCTTGGGAGGTGCGGGGACGCGGTGGGGCGAGAGCTGCGCGCTCTGGGAGACCCGGGGGAAGGCCGGGGGCCGGGGCCGCGGACCCCGCCTCCGCGCAAAATCGGCCCGCTCTGCTCCGGGCCGTTCCAAGCCCGCCAACCCCCTTGCAAGCATCGATTATATGTATTGAAGGGTTGAGAAGGCTTGGGAGGTGCGGGGACGCGGTGGGGCGAGAGCTGCGCGCTCTGGGAGACCCGGGGGAAGGCCGGGGGCCGGGGCCGCGGACCCCGCCTCCGCGCAAAATCGGCCCGCTCTGCTCCGGGCCGTTCCAAGCCCGCCAATCCCCCTTGCAAGCATCGATTATATGTATTGAAGGGTTGAGAAGGCTTGGGAGGTGCGGGGACGCGGTGGGGCGAGAGCTGCGCGCTCTGGGAGACCCGGGGGAAGGCCGGGGGCCGGGGCCGCGGACCCCGCCTCCGCGCAAAATCGGCCCGCTCTGCTCCGGGCCGTTCCAAGCCCGCCAACCCCCTTGCAAGCATCGATTATATGTATTGAAGGGTTGAGAAGGCTTGGGAGGTGCGGGGACGCGGTGGGGCGAGAGCTGCGCGCTCTGGGAGACCCGGGGGAAGGCCGGGGGCCGGGGCCGCGGACCCCGCCTCCGCGCAAAATCGGCCCGCTCTGCTCCGGGCCGTTCCAAGCCCGCCAACCCCCTTGCAAGCATCGATTATATGTATTGAAGGGTTGAGAAGGCTTGGGAGGTGCGGGGACGCGGTGGGGCGAGAGCTGCGCGCTCTGGGAGACCCGGGGGAAGGCCGGGGGCCGGGGCCGCGGACCCCGCCTCCGCGCAAAATCGGCCCGCTCTGCTCCGGGCCGTTCCAAGCCCGCCAACCCCCTTGCAAGCATCGATTATATGTATTGAAGGGTTGAGAAGGCTTGGGAGGTGCGGGGACGCGGTGGGGCGAGAGCTGCGCGCTCTGGGAGACCCGGGGGAAGGCCGGGGGCCGGGGCCGCGGACCCCGCCTCCGCGCAAAATCGGCCCGCTCTGCTCCGGGCCGTTCCAAGCCCGCCAACCCCCTTGCAAGCATCGATTATATGTATTGAAGGGTTGAGAAGGCTTGGGAGGTGCGGGGACGCGGTGGGGCGAGAGCTGCGCGCTCTGGGAGACCCGGGGGAAGGCCGGGGGCCGGGGCCGCGGACCCCGCCTCCGCGCAAAATCGGCCCGCTCTGCTCCGGGCCGTTCCAAGCCCGCCAACCCCCTTGCAAGCATCGATTATATGTATTGAAGGGTTGAGAAGGCTTGGGAGGTGCGGGGACGCGGTGGGGCGAGAGCTGCGCGCTCTGGGAGACCCGGGGGAAGGCCGGGGGCCGGGGCCGCGGACCCCGCCTCCGCGCAAAATCGGCCCGCTCTGCTCCGGGCCGATTACTTACTTACTTACTTACTTCACAGCGTTCTCACCAGCACCTCCGAGCTTGGTGCCGACCTGCGAGCATCCTTGCTACTGCCCCTGAACTTTCTCCGACTTTTCGCCTCAATCTTATCGCGGTGCTGTTAGAGTAGGACAACAGTTCGTATACAGGCACGCGGAGCCGCGGTTGCGCTCTCGCGGCAGCAACATCTCTTCGACCAACTTTCCGGACTTCCCGCGTCGCCCGCTTCCCTTCTGCGCTATCGATTGCTTGTTGTTGGAGCAGCATATCGCGCTGCTCGGCATTGGTGCCGCGGTGGTGCGCGACCCACTTTTGGAAGAGGAGTAGGTCGTGGACTCTCCTCTTTCGGCCCGTGGAGCCGTCATCCAGCGTCTCGGGGCTCGCCAGTACCGTTTGAGGCGGCCAGAAGCGCTAGCGCTAGAGGGGCCTTGCGGCGGACATGTCGCCTTCTGTCGCATTTCGGCAACCCGCTCGCTGCAGTCTTGGTCGCGGTGCACTTCTAGCTTGAAGTTTACCACTCCGCGCTGGGTTGGCTGGTCACCAGCCGGCCATCTTACGGGCCTCGAGCCCATCCATCCCGCCACCCGCCCCCGAGCACCTATGCAGGGGCTTTCCCGTCCGGCGCCGCTCCATGTGAGCGGCCGCCGTTTCTCGCCCGCGGCCGGCCAGCCGGCCGCCGAGCGGCGGAAGACCACCTACCGTGGTCCCTGCACCCAGCGCTGGGACACAGCCCCCGCAGCTGCTCTGGCTGCGTGGGGTCTGCACCCCGGCCGCAAGCTGCCTGGCAGCACCCTAACGTCCGGGCCCTTGGGGCCGGATACCGTGGAGGTCCCGGTCCTGCGACTCGGGCGCCTTGAGGGGGAGATCAAGGCTTTGGGTCGTTGGTCACAGCCAGGACTGCGGGAGTTGGGGGCCATGGCGGTCAACTCTCTCTGCGAGAAATATAGCAGCGGGGGTCAGCCCTGCCCGTTTGTGGGGGCTGCCTACGGGGGTGACCTTGGTAGCTTCTCCATCCAGCTTCACCCCGACGCCTCCCTCCGTTCCCAGGCTGAGACGGCCTCACTGCTGCGTCAACCTCACCTGGCCCTGCCTGTGGGCCCTGACGTTCTCCGCATCCCCATCCAGTCCCAACGGGTAATCCAGGCGCCCCATAACGGGAAGCTGCTGTTCCTCAATCTCCCTTGGCACCTGTGCAAGGAGGGCGTGGTGGCGGAGATCCTGCGGTGTGCAGGATGGGAGGCTCCAGGCCCAGACGGCTCAGGGGGGCGAGTGCGGGTGGTGTCAGAGAGCCTGGGAGAGCCAGGCGGCGGCGAAGGCGGGCCGCCGTGCCTCCTCCCCGTTAGCTCCCCGCTGGTTGCCTTTGTTGACGCCCAGGACATTGACGCCCTCTTCCAAAGCCTGCCTGACAGTTTCATTTTTGGCGACTCCACCGTACGCATCAAGAAGCGGGACCTCCGCGAGGCGGCGCCCGACACGCCCTGTGGGCCCGCCCCCGACGGGGAGCCCATGGAGGCGGACAGGACCACACCTCCGGTCCAGGTGCAGTCGGGCACCAGCGCTCAGGACACGGGCGGGTCTGCTCGGACAGGGGAGGGCCACCCTAAGCCAGGCCCGGGGACGGATGGGGACCCCACGTGCCCCCGGGCGGGGCCCGAGGGTTTCGTGGGAGCCGCCGGGGAGCCCATGGAGGCGGACAGGACCACACCTCCGGTCCAGGTGCAGTCGGGCACCAGTGCTCCGGACACGGGGGCGTCTGTTCGGGACAGGGGAGGGAAACCCTGCACCGGGCCAGGGTTCGGTTGGGGACCCCGCTTGCCCCCGGGCGGGGCCCGAGGGTTTCATGGGGCCCAGCCCCCCCACCCCGCACGCGGGGGATGAGCCGGGGCCCAGGGATGCACGCCCGCCCTCCCCTCCCCTCTCCCTGCCCGCCCAGCGGGTGGGCGACGGTCAGACCCCCGTCCGCCCAGCTCCTTCCCCCCCTCAGGCTGGGCCATCTCCGGCTGAGCGCGTGGGCAGAAGCCTCTTTGAGGGCAGTCCCCCCGGCACAGCGGATCGGGCGTCCAGCTGGCGCCGGAACCCCCTGGATGCGGTCCTCCAGCAGGTCAGCACGGACAAGGCGCGCAGCACCTCACCCCTCCGCCGGGCCGGCGTGGGAATGCAGCCCAGCAGCGGACCACCAGGCCGGCTCGGTGCAGGAGGGCCTGGCGGCAGACCGCCCGCGCCGCCCAGCCCGCCGCCGCCTCCCCAGGCGGCCGCCAGCCCCGGCCGTGAGCCGGCGGGCTGGGCCCGCTCCCTGCCCGCCACTACCCCTCGCCGTGCCGGGCCCTCCCAGCAGCCGGCCCAGGGCCTCACCTCTCCACCCAGCCCAGCTCCGCAACCTGTTCCCCCGACGCCAGCCGCGGCGGCGGCGGCACAGAGTCCGGTGCCGCCGCCTGGCGGCGATCACGTGGCGGCTCCCGCCCTCTGCCGCCGCCACCTCTGGCCAGCGTCGACGCGCCGCCCCGCCGCCCCGCGCAGCCGCCCCCAGCCAGTCGCCTCCCCTCATCAGCCCTACACCAGAGCCCCGCCCCCAGCCCGCCCCAGCGGCGGAGGACCGGGTCGGCCCCACACCAGCGTCAGCCCCTGCGGCGGAGGACGGGCCCCTGCCGACCCGCCACCTCAACGACCTCCTCCTCTGCCCCGGCATGACCCCGCTGTCACCCGCACAGCTGGGGCGCAAGCTGGCCCCTATCCAGCTCGGGGCTGGGTGGATGGACGCCATCACAGCGTACCTGGCGACCGGCGCGCACGTCCTGGCAACCCACACTCGTTGCCGGGCCTTCCTGATCCAGCTGTTCGCCAGCACTCAGCGGCCTCTGCCGTCGTGCGAGCTGACGGACCCGCGGCCTCTCGTGGAGAGCTGGTGCCAGGAAGTCTTCGCACAGTACGACGCAGCACGGCACCCTCGGCCCCGCCACGCCGCCCGACCCTTCACGGCGGCGGGCGGCGCTGCCCAATGAGCGCGCCTGGCGCCGCGCGCCCCCTCAAGCTCCTGACCGTCAACGTGAATGGTCTGGGGGTAGCGGGGCGCGCGCTGGGGCTCTGGGGGTACCAGCTGCAGGCGGCCGGCAACCCGGACCTCACCTTCATTCAGGAGGCTAAGCTGAGCACGCAGGCGGAGTTTGAATCGGTGCTGCAGCGAGGTCGGGGGCCCGGCGACCCCTGGAAAGGCAAGTGGGCTTACAGCCCCGGCACGGAGAAGAGCAGAGGGACGGCTGTGCTAGCTCGCCCGGGCTTGTCGCTCCCCGGGATTGTTCGCCAGGCCGCCACGTGTGATAGTGACGGGAGGGTGGTGTGTTGGGATTGGGACGTGGTGCACCTCCGCCTGCGCCTGCTCTGCATCTACGCCCCCGCTGACGCTAACGAGCGGCCCGCCTTCTTTGAGTCCCTGCGGCCCTACCTTGAGACGGACCGGCACATCATCATGGGTGGAGACTTCAACTGCGTGGTGTCGGCCAAGGAGGAGCAACGCAAGTCCGCACATCGGAAAAAGGGAGCTCATGAGCTGCTGCGGCTGCAAACTGAATTCTCTCTGGTGGACCCGTGGGTGACAAAGGGCCTGGGGGCGGGGTTCACACACCTCGCCACCAACGAGCGCAACTCGTCAGCCCGGTTGGACCGCTGGTTGATTAGTGCAGGGGCGTTACCCTGGGTAGTGGGGGTGGAGTTGGTCCCAGGAGCCCCAGCTGATCACATGGGCGTGCTGCTTAGCCTGTCGCTGCCTGACCTGCCCGCCCTCGGGCACAAGGGTTGGTCCTTCCCGACCTACCTTCTCTATCACCCCCGCCTCAAGCCCGCCCTCGAAGCTGCCCTGACTGCAGCGGCACAGGCTCAGGACGGTGCAGCGCCAACTGCGGATCCTCGGGACGCCTGGGAAGTGCTCAAGCGGCGCCTGCATGTGATTGCCGATGACCTCCACCGCCAGCACACCCGCCAACAGGCCGCTGAGATCTCTTCTGCCCTCCTCTCCGCTAAAGCAGCCCTGGCAGCACAGGTCAACACCCCACCTGGCTCCGCCGCCTACCGCGCTGCAGCGCTTGCCAGTCACCGCCTCGCCGATGCCCTGCAGCGGCAAGCAGCACGGAGTCAGGCTGCGCTGGACGCAGCTTACCATCAACACGGTGACCGGGGTACGGCTTGGTTCCACCGGCTGGGGCAGGAGGCCCGATCCCGTGAGCTCATAACTCATCTCTCTGTCCCGGGCTCACCTGACCCAGTCCCCCTCAGCCGCCCTGATGCGCTGAACACCATCAGCACTGCTGCCCGCGCCATGTACAGCAGTGACAGCCCAACAGGCTTGTTCCGAGCAGGGGAAGTCAAGGTGGAGGCTCAGGAGGCTCTCCTCCAACGACTGCAGCGGCGGCTGCCCCCGTCTCTGCGGGACTCGGTGGACGCCGTGGACCTGGACGGCAAGCTCACGCTGGATGAGCTGGCAGCGGCTCTTTCCTCTTGCGCCAATGGCAAGGCGCCAGGTTCGGATGGGCTGCCGTACGAGGTGTACAAGGTGCTGTGGGCTACCTTGGGGCCACGCCTGCTGGCTGCGGCCAATGCGGCTTTTGAGGGAGGTTCAGTAGGGGATGGAGCGGCCGCTGCGGCCTCGCTGCCGAGCAGCTGGCGGGAGGGCCACATCTCGCTGATCTACAAGGGCAAAGGCCTGCCCCGTCACGCCCTCCCCAGCTACCGCCCCATCACGCTCCTGCAGTGCGACTACAAGCTCGTCTGCAAGGCAATCAGCAACCGGCTGCAGCCCGCGCTGGCCCTGCTCGTTGACCCCCTCCAGACCGCCTTCCTCGCAGGCCGGTGGATTGGAGACAATGTGCTGTACCACCTGGCCATGGCCCATTGGCTGGAGAGGACGGGGGCGCCTGCCGCCTGCATCATGCTGGATATTGAGAAGGCGTACGATCGGGTGGACAGGGGGTGGCTGTACCGGGTGGTTGAGGCTATGGGGTTTGGGCCGCGCATGCAGCGGTGGCTGCGCCTCCTCACCTCTGATGGGGCGGCACGGGTAATGGTCAACGGGCACCTGTCCGATGCTTTCCCTGTTCGCAATGGGCTAGAGCAGGGCAGCACGCTGTCTCCCGTCCTTTGGGTGTTGCAGCTCGAACCCCTTACCTCCTACCTTCACCACCTCTGCTCGACTGGGGCCCTGCGAACCCCTGCGCTGCCCACCGGTGCCCCCGCCCCGCCAGCCTCCCATCATGCAGATGACACCGTGCTGCTGGTGGAGAACCTGGACCGTGACGGCCCCATCGCCAAGGCGGCCGTGCAGCTCTACTGCGACGCCAGCAACGCCAAGGAGAACGCTACCAAGGCCAAGGGGTTCGTGCTTGGCTCCCACCCGCCTGTGCATGGCGCCCACGCCGCCACCGGGGCCAGCTTCCCGCAGCCTGGAGAGGACCCCCCTCGGCACCTCGGCATCCCCCTCACCACCGACACCGACCGAGCAGCCAGCCTGAGCTACGGCAGCCGTGTGGGTCGGCTGCACTGCCTCGCCCGGACTTGGCGGCAACACGGCCTCAACCTGGTGGCGCGGACCCACGTCGCCAAGCAAGTGCTGGGCAACACGCTGACCTACCACCTCGCCTTCGTCCCACTGCCGCCAACCCAGCTGGCCGCCGTGCGCAAGTGTGTCAACGACTTCGTCGCCTCCTCCTTCCTCCCCGAAGACGCCACCCTCGTTAGCCGCGGCCTTGCGGCCCTTTTGCCCAAGGCCGCCACCGCCTGCTTGGGCCGCGCCCAAGGCGGCATCGGCCACCTGGACCTGGACGCCTTCTCCACCGCCCTCCACGGCAAAGCCATCGCGCAGCTCGCCCAGCCCGGACGCCAGCCCTGGAAGCAGCTCCTGCAGGCGCTGTACGGGGCATGGGCCCCGCCGGGTACTGGGGGTTGGGGTTGGGTGTATGGGACCGCTCAGGCTCCGGCTGGTTTGCCCTCGTGGCTAGCTGGCTTGCTTGCTGCCTACCGTGCAACCCGCCCAGAACCCTGCCCCCTGCCGCCAGACACCGACCCGCGAGCCATCCTGCAGGAGCCCCTCTTCTTTAACGCTGCCTTGGTCGACCCCTCAACCCGCCAGCCCTTCCAGCCCCCCTCCCCCCTGCCCGCGGACCTGCCACTCACAGTCGCACAGCTCCACCAAGCCAGCGAGGACGTGCGGCAACAACCCCTCTTCATCGCCATTGCCAGCGCCGCCCCTCCCAGCTGGCTGCGCCTCCTCCCGGCGGGACTGGGCGCCCCCCAGCCCCTGGCAGCCGCAGCTTGGGAGACTTCCGGGGACGGCGGGTGGGTCCGGGACGCAGTGGGGGGCCTCTTTGCCGTCAGCCGTGACGGCAGCCTGGAGGCCCTGGCCTCCCACCTGCCGGGCCCGGGGGCAGCAGCAGCGTGGTCACCAGCCTGCGTCCTGCCAGCCCGGAAGCCGCGCAGCCTGTGGACTTTGGAGGAGCGCATGGTCTACAACGCAGCGGCGCCGCAGGAACGGCACGCAGCCTGGCCGGTGCGGCGCTTCCTCCTAGGCCCCTGGCCAACATTGCAGTGCAACCCGCTCGGACATGGACACGGCCTTGTGCCCCTCGTCCACTACACAGTCAGCCACACCCGACAGCGCATGACGGAGTGGGCAGCGCAGCAACAGCTCGGCGCTGGCGCCCTACCCCTTACACCGGTAGCGTGGCCGGGTGGGGGCGGAGGGCAGACGGGAAGTGTGCTCGCACGGGAGGAACGGGATTGGGAGGCCCGGCGCCCCCACTCTGGAACTGCGCGCTTTGCGCAACTGCCGCCGGAACCGGTTCTCTGGATGCAGCCCCGTGCCCGGCCCACAGGAACACAGGACTCTCCATCCCAGGACCCGGCCCCATCAGTAGCGGACGGACGGCGCAGGAGCCCCCGGCTGCGGCGCGCCCACCAGCACCACCCCGCCTGCCGCACCCGCTCGTGCAGCCAACCCTGGCCGCGCGACCAGCCCAGCACCCGCAGCAGCAGCAGCCCCTGCAACACCCGCCGGCAACGCAGCAGGCCCTGACCCGGCAGCTCCAGCCTCTCCAGTGGCACCTGCCGCCCCGCCCGCCGGCGCTCCACCCAGCCCCCTCCAGCGCAAGCAGGTGTGGCAACGTCTGTGGGAGTGCCCCGCCAGCAACCGGGCCAAGGCGCTGGCGTACCGGCTGCAACACGGCCGCCTGGCGTGCGGCCTGTATGTGGCAGCCCACCAGAACCGAGGTCAGGGGCACCTGTGCCCTAACCCGACCTGCGCCGCGCAACCTGGGCGGCGGCACGTGCCTCGCGACAGTCTCACCCACATCTTCCTGGAATGTCCAGCTTACGCACCCGCCCGGGACTGGGTGGGCGCTTTGTGGGCGGCCGTTTCCGGGGGGCACAGACCCCCCGTCGAGAGTGCCGCCCTCAT
Organism: Edaphochlamys debaryana; assembly: GCA_016858145.1. Taxonomy (NCBI): domain Eukaryota; kingdom Viridiplantae; phylum Chlorophyta; class Chlorophyceae; order Chlamydomonadales; genus Edaphochlamys; species Edaphochlamys debaryana. The sequence continues at coordinate 38,572 of JAEHOE010000273.1, read as the reverse complement.
GCTTGGCGATTGCCCAGCCGCATGGGCGTCGTACCCCGACCAGCCGGGGCTACGTCTGCTGTGGACGGCGGTGCGCATCACTTGGCTCCACGCCGTGTGGTGTGCGCACCGCGACGTGGACCCCAGGAAACGGACTTCAGCCACGGCTGTGCAGCACGCCATACAGGAGATACAGCGCCTTATGTGGGCCCAGTACCGCATGTCCGCATTGCCCGATGACGTGCTCTCCAGCCTGCCGCGCAGCCTCATCACCGCCCAGCTTCGCCCCCCGCAGCTGTCAGCGTTCCAGTCCACGTGGGCGCACCGAGGCGTCCTCTGCACCCTGGAGACAGCCGCTGCGGGCCAGCCGCGACTACGTGTGCGCCTCAACCTGACGCACCCCGTCCCAGCTCCATTGGCCTCCGGCCTACCGGCAGTAGGTGCAGGACATGGGGAGGGGGGACCGGGTCCAGGCAGCTCGGGCCAGGGCGCTGGGGAGCCAAGCCAGCAGGCAGCGGGGACGACCAGGGCGGTTGAGGCAGCTGCTGCCCAGGAGCACGGTGAAGGAGCTTTGGAAGCCCATGACAGGGCTGGGTCGGAGCACTCTGGGAGCCCCTCCGGGCTGGACGCTCGCCTCCCAGTGCTTGCCGGTGCAGAGAGCGGTTCGGCTACAGGAAGCCCAGCGGGGACTCGCAAGAGGAGGAGAGCGGCGGCCGCGGAAGCCGCAGGGGTCCAACGCCTTCGCCCCGGCAGTGGAGAAGAGGAGCTGGGCGAGCGCCCAGTGAGGACTGAGCGACGAGGCAAGAGGCAGCGGGAGGGATCCAGGCGGGATCGCAACGGTTCGGGGGGTGGAGGGGCCACAGCGGGTGACCCAAACCTGGCCGATAGGGAGGGGACCGGGCACCTGGGTTCCACAGCGGGGGCGGACTCGGGGGGCCCTGGGGATCCGTGGGGGCGCTGGTCCTTGCCGCCCCGCCGCGCCCCCCGCAGGACACCACAACGAGGGAGGCGCAGCCCCCCGGAAGTGCAGGCGGCGCGCAGCAACACTGAACGCCGCTGGGCAACCCGAAGCCGACGCCCCTGGAGCAGGAGGAGGCAGGACGGTCGGCGGCGAGGACGGTGGGGAGCGCCTGGCACCATCCACTGTGCCGGAAGGGGACGGCAGCGAGACGGGAGCAGGGCTACCTCAGTGACCGAGGGCAATAAGAGAGGCCGGGAACCACCGGTGCTCTGGCGGTGTTTGTTGGTCTTGGACTGGGGGGCACGCATAGGGTCGCTACCTGTGGAGCATATCAGGTGTGTGCGTCTTGCTGGTTAGTTGGCGGGTTCGAGAGCTTTCCATATTTATGAGCTGGTGCAGCAGCGGCGGGTTTTGGTTGTGGGTCCGCCCTGTTCTGTTTTCCCCGCCGCAGTCAGCTGCGCCAGCCTTTCCAGTCTTCAGAATCAGGGTGCGGGCTTGTGGTCCTTCGTATGCAGGTTTCTCTTCTCCTTTGGATTGTCTCTTGTGCAATGGTTGGGGGGTGTGTGGCGGCTAAGTTGAGGGTCCTAGACGTTTTTTGGGGGGTCCTCTAGTGCGGTGGCTGGGTGGCGCGGGGCGGCCTAGTTAAGTGCCCTGGTTGTTTCTTCCTCTTCTGGGGGGTGCATGTTAGGCCGTGGACAGACGTGACCGGTCAACCGGGAGTGCGAGTCTGACGATGGAGGAAGTGCTTTTGCTTTCTGCTATCAGGCCTGTGTTTCGTTTTACTCATAGTGGGGCTCTTTACTTCTTCCTGCGGTGTTGACAGTTGAGGGTCGGTGCGGAGGTCTTGTTTGTGGGCGGTTTGTTGTAGGTGTGGGGGCCAGAGAGCAGGTGCCCAGGATTTGAGGACTGGGCATAGTCATGGCCTGCGTCTGGTGGTTAGGAACCCGGTGCAGGTGCCCAGAACGTCTCAGCTGGGCATAGCTAGACCTGACCGGAGGTGGTGTCTTCTGAGAGGGAGCTTCAGGGAACGGCCCTGTCCCAGTGCGTGGCTGTGGCCGGGGTCATGGGTTTTCTGGCCCAAGGGTCTACTCTTTCTTCCTGCGCCGTGGGGGTCCGGCCTTTCTCATGGTGCTGCGTCTTCCTATCGTTCCTTCCTGTCGGCACCCGTCCTTGTCCTGGCTGAGTGGTTGATTGCTGGCAGCTCATCATCTCATGCGGTTATTTCTTCCAGAGTTTGCGGGGATCTCGGTGGTTTCAGGCCTGTCCATCAGAGGCAGGTCCGCTTGGCTTCGCCCCCTCTGTCCTGTCCATGTAATCCCTCTCCGAGAAAAAAAAAAATTGAAGGGTTGAGAAGGCTTGGGAGGTGCGGGGACGCGGTGGGGCGAGAGCTGCGCGCTCTGGGAGACCCGGGGGAAGGCCGGGGGCCGGGGCCGCGGACCCCGCCTCCGCGCAAAATCGGCCCGCTCTGCTCCGGGCCGTTCCAAGCCCGCCAACCCCCTTGCAAGCATCGATTATATGTATTGAAGGGTTGAGAAGGCTTGGGAGGTGCGGGGACGCGGTGGGGCGAGAGCTGCGCGCTCTGGGAGACCCGGGGGAAGGCCGGGGGCCGGGGCCGCGGACCCCGCCTCCGCGCAAAATCGGCCCGCTCTGCTCCGGGCCGTTCCAAGCCCGCCAACCCCCTTGCAAGCATCGATTATATGTATTGAAGGGTTGAGAAGGCTTGGGAGGTGCGGGGACGCGGTGGGGCGAGAGCTGCGCGCTCTGGGAGACCCGGGGGAAGGCCGGGGGCCGGGGCCGCGGACCCCGCCTCCGCGCAAAATCGGCCCGCTCTGCTCCGGGCCGTTCCAAGCCCGCCAACCCCCTTGCAAGCATCGATTATATGTATTGAAGGGTTGAGAAGGCTTGGGAGGTGCGGGGACGCGGTGGGGCGAGAGCTGCGCGCTCTGGGAGACCCGGGGGAAGGCCGGGGGCCGGGGCCGCGGACCCCGCCTCCGCGCAAAATCGGCCCGCTCTGCTCCGGGCCGTTCCAAGCCCGCCAACCCCCTTGCAAGCATCGATTATATGTATTGAAGGGTTGAGAAGGCTTGGGAGGTGCGGGGACGCGGTGGGGCGAGAGCTGCGCGCTCTGGGAGACCCGGGGGAAGGCCGGGGGCCGGGGCCGCGGACCCCGCCTCCGCGCAAAATCGGCCCGCTCTGCTCCGGGCCGTTCCAAGCCCGCCAACCCCCTTGCAAGCATCGATTATATGTATTGAAGGGTTGAGAAGGCTTGGGAGGTGCGGGGACGCGGTGGGGCGAGAGCTGCGCGCTCTGGGAGACCCGGGGGAAGGCCGGGGGCCGGGGCCGCGGACCCCGCCTCCGCGCAAAATCGGCCCGCTCTGCTCCGGGCCGTTCCAAGCCCGCCAACCCCCTTGCAAGCATCGATTATATGTATTGAAGGGTTGAGAAGGCTTGGGAGGTGCGGGGACGCGGTGGGGCGAGAGCTGCGCGCTCTGGGAGACCCGGGGGAAGGCCGGGGGCCGGGGCCGCGGACCCCGCCTCCGCGCAAAATCGGCCCGCTCTGCTCCGGGCCGTTCCAAGCCCGCCAACCCCCTTGCAAGCATCGATTATATGTATTGAAGGGTTGAGAAGGCTTGGGAGGTGCGGGGACGCGGTGGGGCGAGAGCTGCGCGCTCTGGGAGACCCGGGGGAAGGCCGGGGGCCGGGGCCGCGGACCCCGCCTCCGCGCAAAATCGGCCCGCTCTGCTCCGGGCCGTTCCAAGCCCGCCAACCCCCTTGCAAGCATCGATTATATGTATTGAAGGGTTGAGAAGGCTTGGGAGGTGCGGGGACGCGGTGGGGCGAGAGCTGCGCGCTCTGGGAGACCCGGGGGAAGGCCGGGGGCCGGGGCCGCGGACCCCGCCTCCGCGCAAAATCGGCCCGCTCTGCTCCGGGCCGTTCCAAGCCCGCCAACCCCCTTGCAAGCATCGATTATATGTATTGAAGGGTTGAGAAGGCTTGGGAGGTGCGGGGACGCGGTGGGGCGAGAGCTGCGCGCTCTGGGAGACCCGGGGGAAGGCCGGGGGCCGGGGCCGCGGACCCCGCCTCCGCGCAAAATCGGCCCGCTCTGCTCCGGGCCGTTCCAAGCCCGCCAACCCCCTTGCAAGCATCGATTATATGTATTGAAGGGTTGAGAAGGCTTGGGAGGTGCGGGGACGCGGTGGGGCGAGAGCTGCGCGCTCTGGGAGACCCGGGGGAAGGCCGGGGGCCGGGGCCGCGGACCCCGCCTCCGCGCAAAATCGGCCCGCTCTGCTCCGGGCCGTTCCAAGCCCGCCAACCCCCTTGCAAGCATCGATTATATGTATTGAAGGGTTGAGAAGGCTTGGGAGGTGCGGGGACGCGGTGGGGCGAGAGCTGCGCGCTCTGGGAGACCCGGGGGAAGGCCGGGGGCCGGGGCCGCGGACCCCGCCTCCGCGCAAAATCGGCCCGCTCTGCTCCGGGCCGTTCCAAGCCCGCCAACCCCCTTGCAAGCATCGATTATATGTATTGAAGGGTTGAGAAGGCTTGGGAGGTGCGGGGACGCGGTGGGGCGAGAGCTGCGCGCTCTGGGAGACCCGGGGGAAGGCCGGGGGCCGGGGCCGCGGACCCCGCCTCCGCGCAAAATCGGCCCGCTCTGCTCCGGGCCGTTCCAAGCCCGCCAACCCCCTTGCAAGCATCGATTATATGTATTGAAGGGTTGAGAAGGCTTGGGAGGTGCGGGGACGCGGTGGGGCGAGAGCTGCGCGCTCTGGGAGACCCGGGGGAAGGCCGGGGGCCGGGGCCGCGGACCCCGCCTCCGCGCAAAATCGGCCCGCTCTGCTCCGGGCCGTTCCAAGCCCGCCAACCCCCTTGCAAGCATCGATTATATGTATTGAAGGGTTGAGAAGGCTTGGGAGGTGCGGGGACGCGGTGGGGCGAGAGCTGCGCGCTCTGGGAGACCCGGGGGAAGGCCGGGGGCCGGGGCCGCGGACCCCGCCTCCGCGCAAAATCGGCCCGCTCTGCTCCGGGCCGTTCCAAGCCCGCCAACCCCCTTGCAAGCATCGATTATATGTATTGAAGGGTTGAGAAGGCTTGGGAGGTGCGGGGACGCGGTGGGGCGAGAGCTGCGCGCTCTGGGAGACCCGGGGGAAGGCCGGGGGCCGGGGCCGCGGACCCCGCCTCCGCGCAAAATCGGCCCGCTCTGCTCCGGGCCGTTCCAAGCCCGCCAACCCCCTTGCAAGCATCGATTATATGTATTGAAGGGTTGAGAAGGCTTGGGAGGTGCGGGGACGCGGTGGGGCGAGAGCTGCGCGCTCTGGGAGACCCGGGGGAAGGCCGGGGGCCGGGGCCGCGGACCCCGCCTCCGCGCAAAATCGGCCCGCTCTGCTCCGGGCCGTTCCAAGCCCGCCAACCCCCTTGCAAGCATCGATTATATGTATTGAAGGGTTGAGAAGGCTTGGGAGGTGCGGGGACGCGGTGGGGCGAGAGCTGCGCGCTCTGGGAGACCCGGGGGAAGGCCGGGGGCCGGGGCCGCGGACCCCGCCTCCGCGCAAAATCGGCCCGCTCTGCTCCGGGCCGTTCCAAGCCCGCCAACCCCCTTGCAAGCATCGATTATATGTATTGAAGGGTTGAGAAGGCTTGGGAGGTGCGGGGACGCGGTGGGGCGAGAGCTGCGCGCTCTGGGAGACCCGGGGGAAGGCCGGGGGCCGGGGCCGCGGACCCCGCCTCCGCGCAAAATCGGCCCGCTCTGCTCCGGGCCGTTCCAAGCCCGCCAACCCCCTTGCAAGCATCGATTATATGTATTGAAGGGTTGAGAAGGCTTGGGAGGTGCGGGGACGCGGTGGGGCGAGAGCTGCGCGCTCTGGGAGACCCGGGGGAAGGCCGGGGGCCGGGGCCGCGGACCCCGCCTCCGCGCAAAATCGGCCCGCTCTGCTCCGGGCCGTTCCAAGCCCGCCAACCCCCTTGCAAGCATCGATTATATGTATTGAAGGGTTGAGAAGGCTTGGGAGGTGCGGGGACGCGGTGGGGCGAGAGCTGCGCGCTCTGGGAGACCCGGGGGAAGGCCGGGGGCCGGGGCCGCGGACCCCGCCTCCGCGCAAAATCGGCCCGCTCTGCTCCGGGCCGTTCCAAGCCCGCCAACCCCCTTGCAAGCATCGATTATATGTATTGAAGGGTTGAGAAGGCTTGGGAGGTGCGGGGACGCGGTGGGGCGAGAGCTGCGCGCTCTGGGAGACCCGGGGGAAGGCCGGGGGCCGGGGCCGCGGACCCCGCCTCCGCGCAAAATCGGCCCGCTCTGCTCCGGGCCGTTCCAAGCCCGCCAACCCCCTTGCAAGCATCGATTATATGTATTGAAGGGTTGAGAAGGCTTGGGAGGTGCGGGGACGCGGTGGGGCGAGAGCTGCGCGCTCTGGGAGACCCGGGGGAAGGCCGGGGGCCGGGGCCGCGGACCCCGCCTCCGCGCAAAATCGGCCCGCTCTGCTCCGGGCCGTTCCAAGCCCGCCAACCCCCTTGCAAGCATCGATTATATGTATTGAAGGGTTGAGAAGGCTTGGGAGGTGCGGGGACGCGGTGGGGCGAGAGCTGCGCGCTCTGGGAGACCCGGGGGAAGGCCGGGGGCCGGGGCCGCGGACCCCGCCTCCGCGCAAAATCGGCCCGCTCTGCTCCGGGCCGTTCCAAGCCCGCCAACCCCCTTGCAAGCATCGATTATATGTATTGAAGGGTTGAGAAGGCTTGGGAGGTGCGGGGACGCGGTGGGGCGAGAGCTGCGCGCTCTGGGAGACCCGGGGGAAGGCCGGGGGCCGGGGCCGCGGACCCCGCCTCCGCGCAAAATCGGCCCGCTCTGCTCCGGGCCGTTCCAAGCCCGCCAACCCCCTTGCAAGCATCGATTATATGTATTGAAGGGTTGAGAAGGCTTGGGAGGTGCGGGGACGCGGTGGGGCGAGAGCTGCGCGCTCTGGGAGACCCGGGGGAAGGCCGGGGGCCGGGGCCGCGGACCCCGCCTCCGCGCAAAATCGGCCCGCTCTGCTCCGGGCCGTTCCAAGCCCGCCAACCCCCTTGCAAGCATCGATTATATGTATTGAAGGGTTGAGAAGGCTTGGGAGGTGCGGGGACGCGGTGGGGCGAGAGCTGCGCGCTCTGGGAGACCCGGGGGAAGGCCGGGGGCCGGGGCCGCGGACCCCGCCTCCGCGCAAAATCGGCCCGCTCTGCTCCGGGCCGTTCCAAGCCCGCCAACCCCCTTGCAAGCATCGATTATATGTATTGAAGGGTTGAGAAGGCTTGGGAGGTGCGGGGACGCGGTGGGGCGAGAGCTGCGCGCTCTGGGAGACCCGGGGGAAGGCCGGGGGCCGGGGCCGCGGACCCCGCCTCCGCGCAAAATCGGCCCGCTCTGCTCCGGGCCGTTCCAAGCCCGCCAACCCCCTTGCAAGCATCGATTATATGTATTGAAGGGTTGAGAAGGCTTGGGAGGTGCGGGGACGCGGTGGGGCGAGAGCTGCGCGCTCTGGGAGACCCGGGGGAAGGCCGGGGGCCGGGGCCGCGGACCCCGCCTCCGCGCAAAATCGGCCCGCTCTGCTCCGGGCCGTTCCAAGCCCGCCAACCCCCTTGCAAGCATCGATTATATGTATTGAAGGGTTGAGAAGGCTTGGGAGGTGCGGGGACGCGGTGGGGCGAGAGCTGCGCGCTCTGGGAGACCCGGGGGAAGGCCGGGGGCCGGGGCCGCGGACCCCGCCTCCGCGCAAAATCGGCCCGCTCTGCTCCGGGCCGTTCCAAGCCCGCCAACCCCCTTGCAAGCATCGATTATATGTATTGAAGGGTTGAGAAGGCTTGGGAGGTGCGGGGACGCGGTGGGGCGAGAGCTGCGCGCTCTGGGAGACCCGGGGGAAGGCCGGGGGCCGGGGCCGCGGACCCCGCCTCCGCGCAAAATCGGCCCGCTCTGCTCCGGGCCGTTCCAAGCCCGCCAACCCCCTTGCAAGCATCGATTATATGTATTGAAGGGTTGAGAAGGCTTGGGAGGTGCGGGGACGCGGTGGGGCGAGAGCTGCGCGCTCTGGGAGACCCGGGGGAAGGCCGGGGGCCGGGGCCGCGGACCCCGCCTCCGCGCAAAATCGGCCCGCTCTGCTCCGGGCCGTTCCAAGCCCGCCAACCCCCTTGCAAGCATCGATTATATGTATTGAAGGGTTGAGAAGGCTTGGGAGGTGCGGGGACGCGGTGGGGCGAGAGCTGCGCGCTCTGGGAGACCCGGGGGAAGGCCGGGGGCCGGGGCCGCGGACCCCGCCTCCGCGCAAAATCGGCCCGCTCTGCTCCGGGCCGTTCCAAGCCCGCCAACCCCCTTGCAAGCATCGATTATATGTATTGAAGGGTTGAGAAGGCTTGGGAGGTGCGGGGACGCGGTGGGGCGAGAGCTGCGCGCTCTGGGAGACCCGGGGGAAGGCCGGGGGCCGGGGCCGCGGACCCCGCCTCCGCGCAAAATCGGCCCGCTCTGCTCCGGGCCGTTCCAAGCCCGCCAACCCCCTTGCAAGCATCGATTATATGTATTGAAGGGTTGAGAAGGCTTGGGAGGTGCGGGGACGCGGTGGGGCGAGAGCTGCGCGCTCTGGGAGACCCGGGGGAAGGCCGGGGGCCGGGGCCGCGGACCCCGCCTCCGCGCAAAATCGGCCCGCTCTGCTCCGGGCCGTTCCAAGCCCGCCAACCCCCTTGCAAGCATCGATTATATGTATTGAAGGGTTGAGAAGGCTTGGGAGGTGCGGGGACGCGGTGGGGCGAGAGCTGCGCGCTCTGGGAGACCCGGGGGAAGGCCGGGGGCCGGGGCCGCGGACCCCGCCTCCGCGCAAAATCGGCCCGCTCTGCTCCGGGCCGTTCCAAGCCCGCCAACCCCCTTGCAAGCATCGATTATATGTATTGAAGGGTTGAGAAGGCTTGGGAGGTGCGGGGACGCGGTGGGGCGAGAGCTGCGCGCTCTGGGAGACCCGGGGGAAGGCCGGGGGCCGGGGCCGCGGACCCCGCCTCCGCGCAAAATCGGCCCGCTCTGCTCCGGGCCGTTCCAAGCCCGCCAACCCCCTTGCAAGCATCGATTATATGTATTGAAGGGTTGAGAAGGCTTGGGAGGTGCGGGGACGCGGTGGGGCGAGAGCTGCGCGCTCTGGGAGACCCGGGGGAAGGCCGGGGGCCGGGGCCGCGGACCCCGCCTCCGCGCAAAATCGGCCCGCTCTGCTCCGGGCCGTTCCAAGCCCGCCAACCCCCTTGCAAGCATCGATTATATGTATTGAAGGGTTGAGAAGGCTTGGGAGGTGCGGGGACGCGGTGGGGCGAGAGCTGCGCGCTCTGGGAGACCCGGGGGAAGGCCGGGGGCCGGGGCCGCGGACCCCGCCTCCGCGCAAAATCGGCCCGCTCTGCTCCGGGCCGTTCCAAGCCCGCCAACCCCCTTGCAAGCATCGATTATATGTATTGAAGGGTTGAGAAGGCTTGGGAGGTGCGGGGACGCGGTGGGGCGAGAGCTGCGCGCTCTGGGAGACCCGGGGGAAGGCCGGGGGCCGGGGCCGCGGACCCCGCCTCCGCGCAAAATCGGCCCGCTCTGCTCCGGGCCGTTCCAAGCCCGCCAACCCCCTTGCAAGCATCGATTATATGTATTGAAGGGTTGAGAAGGCTTGGGAGGTGCGGGGACGCGGTGGGGCGAGAGCTGCGCGCTCTGGGAGACCCGGGGGAAGGCCGGGGGCCGGGGCCGCGGACCCCGCCTCCGCGCAAAATCGGCCCGCTCTGCTCCGGGCCGTTCCAAGCCCGCCAACCCCCTTGCAAGCATCGATTATATGTATTGAAGGGTTGAGAAGGCTTGGGAGGTGCGGGGACGCGGTGGGGCGAGAGCTGCGCGCTCTGGGAGACCCGGGGGAAGGCCGGGGGCCGGGGCCGCGGACCCCGCCTCCGCGCAAAATCGGCCCGCTCTGCTCCGGGCCGTTCCAAGCCCGCCAACCCCCTTGCAAGCATCGATTATATGTATTGAAGGGTTGAGAAGGCTTGGGAGGTGCGGGGACGCGGTGGGGCGAGAGCTGCGCGCTCTGGGAGACCCGGGGGAAGGCCGGGGGCCGGGGCCGCGGACCCCGCCTCCGCGCAAAATCGGCCCGCTCTGCTCCGGGCCGTTCCAAGCCCGCCAACCCCCTTGCAAGCATCGATTATATGTATTGAAGGGTTGAGAAGGCTTGGGAGGTGCGGGGACGCGGTGGGGCGAGAGCTGCGCGCTCTGGGAGACCCGGGGGAAGGCCGGGGGCCGGGGCCGCGGACCCCGCCTCCGCGCAAAATCGGCCCGCTCTGCTCCGGGCCGTTCCAAGCCCGCCAACCCCCTTGCAAGCATCGATTATATGTATTGAAGGGTTGAGAAGGCTTGGGAGGTGCGGGGACGCGGTGGGGCGAGAGCTGCGCGCTCTGGGAGACCCGGGGGAAGGCCGGGGGCCGGGGCCGCGGACCCCGCCTCCGCGCAAAATCGGCCCGCTCTGCTCCGGGCCGTTCCAAGCCCGCCAACCCCCTTGCAAGCATCGATTATATGTATTGAAGGGTTGAGAAGGCTTGGGAGGTGCGGGGACGCGGTGGGGCGAGAGCTGCGCGCTCTGGGAGACCCGGGGGAAGGCCGGGGGCCGGGGCCGCGGACCCCGCCTCCGCGCAAAATCGGCCCGCTCTGCTCCGGGCCGTTCCAAGCCCGCCAACCCCCTTGCAAGCATCGATTATATGTATTGAAGGGTTGAGAAGGCTTGGGAGGTGCGGGGACGCGGTGGGGCGAGAGCTGCGCGCTCTGGGAGACCCGGGGGAAGGCCGGGGGCCGGGGCCGCGGACCCCGCCTCCGCGCAAAATCGGCCCGCTCTGCTCCGGGCCGTTCCAAGCCCGCCAACCCCCTTGCAAGCATCGATTATATGTATTGAAGGGTTGAGAAGGCTTGGGAGGTGCGGGGACGCGGTGGGGCGAGAGCTGCGCGCTCTGGGAGACCCGGGGGAAGGCCGGGGGCCGGGGCCGCGGACCCCGCCTCCGCGCAAAATCGGCCCGCTCTGCTCCGGGCCGTTCCAAGCCCGCCAACCCCCTTGCAAGCATCGATTATATGTATTGAAGGGTTGAGAAGGCTTGGGAGGTGCGGGGACGCGGTGGGGCGAGAGCTGCGCGCTCTGGGAGACCCGGGGGAAGGCCGGGGGCCGGGGCCGCGGACCCCGCCTCCGCGCAAAATCGGCCCGCTCTGCTCCGGGCCGTTCCAAGCCCGCCAACCCCCTTGCAAGCATCGATTATATGTATTGAAGGGTTGAGAAGGCTTGGGAGGTGCGGGGACGCGGTGGGGCGAGAGCTGCGCGCTCTGGGAGACCCGGGGGAAGGCCGGGGGCCGGGGCCGCGGACCCCGCCTCCGCGCAAAATCGGCCCGCTCTGCTCCGGGCCGTTCCAAGCCCGCCAACCCCCTTGCAAGCATCGATTATATGTATTGAAGGGTTGAGAAGGCTTGGGAGGTGCGGGGACGCGGTGGGGCGAGAGCTGCGCGCTCTGGGAGACCCGGGGGAAGGCCGGGGGCCGGGGCCGCGGACCCCGCCTCCGCGCAAAATCGGCCCGCTCTGCTCCGGGCCGTTCCAAGCCCGCCAACCCCCTTGCAAGCATCGATTATATGTATTGAAGGGTTGAGAAGGCTTGGGAGGTGCGGGGACGCGGTGGGGCGAGAGCTGCGCGCTCTGGGAGACCCGGGGGAAGGCCGGGGGCCGGGGCCGCGGACCCCGCCTCCGCGCAAAATCGGCCCGCTCTGCTCCGGGCCGTTCCAAGCCCGCCAACCCCCTTGCAAGCATCGATTATATGTATTGAAGGGTTGAGAAGGCTTGGGAGGTGCGGGGACGCGGTGGGGCGAGAGCTGCGCGCTCTGGGAGACCCGGGGGAAGGCCGGGGGCCGGGGCCGCGGACCCCGCCTCCGCGCAAAATCGGCCCGCTCTGCTCCGGGCCGTTCCAAGCCCGCCAACCCCCTTGCAAGCATCGATTATATGTATTGAAGGGTTGAGAAGGCTTGGGAGGTGCGGGGACGCGGTGGGGCGAGAGCTGCGCGCTCTTGGAGACCCGGGGAAGGCCGGGGGCCGGGGCCGCGGACCCCGCCTCCGCGCAAAATCGGCCCGCATCTGCTCCGGGCCGTTCCAAGCCCGCCAACCCCCTTGCAAGCATCGATTATATGTATTGAAGGGTTGAGAAGGCTTGGGAGGTGCGGGGACGCGGTGGGGCGAGAGCTGCGCGCTCTGGGAGACCCGGGGGAAGGCCGGGGGCCGGGGCCGCGGACCCCGCCTCCGCGCAAAATCGGCCCGCTCTGCTCCGGGCCGTTCCAAGCCCGCCAACCCCCTTGCAAGCATCGATTATATGTATTGAAGGGTTGAGAAGGCTTGGGAGGTGCGGGGACGCGGTGGGGCGAGAGCTGCGCGCTCTGGGAGACCCGGGGGAAGGCCGGGGGCCGGGGCCGCGGACCCCGCCTCCGCGCAAAATCGGCCCGCTCTGCTCCGGGCCGTTCCAAGCCCGCCAACCCCCTTGCAAGCATCGATTATATGTATTGAAGGGTTGAGAAGGCTTGGGAGGTGCGGGGACGCGGTGGGGCGAGAGCTGCGCGCTCTGGGAGACCCGGGGGAAGGCCGGGGGCCGGGGCCGCGGACCCCGCCTCCGCGCAAAATCGGCCCGCATTGCTCCGGGCCGTTCCAAGTCCGCCAACCCCCTTGCAAGCATCGATTATATGTATTGAAGGGTTGAGAAGGCTTGGGAGGTGCGGGGACGCGGTGGGGCGAGAGCTGCGCGCTCTGGGAGACCCGGGGGAAGGCCGGGGGCCGGGGCCGCGGACCCCGCCTCCGCGCAAAATCGGCCCGCATTGCTCCGGGCCGTTCCAAGTCCGCCAACCCCCTTGCAAGCATCGATTATATGTATTGAAGGGTTGAGAAGGCTTGGGAGGTGCGGGGACGCGGTGGGGCGAGAGCTGCGCGCTCTGGGAGACCCGGGGGAAGGCCGGGGGCCGGGGCCGCGGACCCCGCCTCCGCGCAAAATCGGCCCGCATTGCTCCGGGCCGTTCCAAGCCCGCCAACCCCCTTGCAAGCATCGATTATATGTATTGAAGGGTTGAGAAGGCTTGGGAGGTGCGGGGACGCGGTGGGGCGAGAGCTGCGCGCTCTGGGCGCCCACAGTGGGCGGTGCACCAGCCGCGGCAGGGACGGCAGCAGCATCCCCCGCCGGCTCTCCACGCCCGGAGGCGCCGCCGGCCACCCCTGTGGGCCCGCAGCCGGCCGGCGCTGCTCCTCCCTCGGGTGCAGCGTCACCGGCACCCAGTGTACCGCAATCTGGCGCACCCACACGGACTGCAGCACCGCCGCCCGCCCTCGATGCTCGTGCTGCGGCGGGCGCTCAGCGCCTGCAGGCATCCATTCCAGTCGCCAACCGCTTCTCCCTACTTGTGGACTCGCCGGAGGAACTGGCGCCCGCTTCCGCGGCGGCGCACACAGTGGGTGGGAGCGTGGGGACGGGCACAGGCCAGGGAGCAGGCCCGGGGGTGGGGAGTGCGGCTTGCGCTGAGTCCGGAGAGGGGGTGCCGGGGCGAGCGGAAGAGCGGGCCGGGGCGGGGGCCCCGGGTGGGGGGACTGGGGAGGTTGTGGGGGCAGGGCAGGGGTTCGGTGGGGCGACGCCGGCTGGGGGTGGCGGGCATGCCGGCCCCGCCGCCAACCAGCGCCAGGCGCCCCCCACGCCTCGCCAGGTCTCTGGGGCCGCCTGCCCGGGCGCTTCCCGCCCTAGCAACCCCGGGGGCATGGCCCCTGCGGGGCGGAGGGCCCCAGCCGGGGGCGGCGTGGCCCCTGACCACGGGACGGAGCCGCCCGGGCCTGCTCCGCCCGCCCCTCCCGCCAGCACGCCTCCCCGCAGGACATGCCAACCGCCGTCCGACCAACCCTCCGATGGTGACGACGAGGCGTACGGCCTGGCCCTCCTCGAACACGAGGGCCACCAGATTCTTTCGGAGCTGGCCTCGCCGCCGCGGCGGCAGCCATCCTCCCAGGCTGGCTCCGTGGAAGCCCGCCTGGAGCGGCTCCTGCTCAGCCTGGAGCCGGCGCTTCGCATCTGTGGCGTGCCCAGTGGGCGTGCTGCGGTGCTGACACGGCTGCCCCGGGAGGACATGCAGTGGATCCGCGCCTCCGTGCTCAGCAGCAGCCGGCGGCCGGAGGCGCACGAGGCGGTGCTGGCGGCGCTCCGTGACGTGGCCGAGGCCCTTCAGGGACAGCCTTGACGCCTGGGCGGCCCCACGCTCACGGCGGCCTCCTGGCGGTGGGGTAGGCAGCGGGCGTGCGCCGCCGCCGCCGCCGCCGCCGCCGCCACCGCCGCCACCCGCCACACCTCAGCCCCAGCCTGGCGTTCCAGCTGCAGCCCCGGCGCGCCCGCGCCGCCGCCGCAGCCCGCGGCGTGACGTCAGCATGCACAGCACCGACTCGGACGGTAGCCAGAGCTCCCACAGCCTGCGTCGGCAGCGCACGCGCTCTCCCGCCACACAACCCAGCGCCCCGGTGGCGCCCTCTTCCTCTGGCCGCCGCCGCCGCCACGTAGGGGCGCCGGGCGGCCAGCCGCAATGAGGGCGCCACGTACGGCCGCGAGCATCACGCTCGTGACCCTTAATGTCAACGGGCTAGGCTCGCGGCCCAAGGCGCAGCGGCTGCACGCATGCCTGCAGCACCAGCACCCGACAGCGGTTTTCCTGCAGGAAACCAAGCAACAGAGCACAGCGGCGCTTCAGCAACTGTTGCAGCACAGCCAGGGGCCCGGGCTTCCCTGGCACGACTCGGTAGTGGCCAGCGCTGCGCGGTCCACACACTCTACCGGCGTTGCCATTGCCGGGCGCCCACCGCCGGGCTGCCAGGCTGCTGGGCATGGCGCCGACGAGCAGGGGCGGGTGGTTTGGTGGGACTGGGACGCGGGCGGCCTCCGGCTCCGCTTGGTGTCTGTGTACGCGCCAGCTGACGGCGGCGACCGCCCAGCGTTCTTCCAGCAGCTGGAGCAGTGTTTCAGCACGGATCGACAGCTGGTGGTGGGCGGCGACTGGAACTGTGTGGTGGAGCCACGGGACGAAGCCACCCGCTGCACCGCCCGCGCAGCCGGGCGGTTTGAGCTTGCGGCACTGCTTGGCCGGCATAACCTGGTCGACCCCTGGCCCCGCCACCAGCCCCACGACCCAGGCTATACTCACCCTGCCACGCCTAAGCCAGCCTCGTACGCTCGCCTTGACCGGTGGTATGTTTCTGCACCGCTGCTGCAGCATGTTAGCCACATTAGCCGGGTTTTTGGGGCACCTGCCGACCACCACGGGGTGCTGCTTCGCCTGCTGCTGCCGGGGCTGCCGCAACCATGCCGCAGCCACCCCCGGTTCCCCACGTACCTGCTGTTCCACCCACGGCTGCTGGGGCAGCTGCAAGGCCGCCTCGATGCTTTCCTCGCAGACCTGCCGCAGGGGGATGCTCGTCACAGGTGGGAGTGCGCCAAGTCCCTGCTGATGGAGGCAGGGCGCGACATCCACCTGCAGCACCAGCGCGCCCAACGCCGCGCCTACCTGGCTGCCGTGGCGGCGGCATCCCGTGCCGCCCGCAAGGCGGAGGCGCCAGGCGCTCCCTTGCACCTCCGCCAGGCGGCCGCAGCCGCAGCAGCCGCCGTGGCGGCGGTGCAGAACTCTGCCTTTGCCGGTAGCCTGGAGGCACGTGCTGCCCTGATGGAGGAGCACGGCGAGCAGGGCACGCGCTGGTTTCACCAGCTGGGCGCGGAGGCTGGGGAGCGGCAGCCAATCACAGCGCTGAGGGTGCCGGGGCAGCCAGAGCCCGTGTCTCTGGCCGGGCCGGGGGCCGCAGAGGCAATCTCTGCCGCCGCCCACGCTACCTACAGCAGCGATGCACCGGCAGGCCTTTTCCGCCCGGGTGTCGTCTGCCCTGACGCCCAGCGCCAGCTGCTGGCCGCCGTCGAGCAGCGGGTGCCGGACGAACTACGGGAAGCGGCGGAGGGGGAGGGAGTGACTGGCGGGGAGCTATCGGAGCAGGAACTGCGAGCGGCGCTGGCCGCCTCCGCCAACGGCAAGGCGCCCGGGCCTGATGGGCTCCCGTATGAGGTATACAAGGTTCTGTGGGGTCGGCTGGGGCCTCTGCTCGTGGCCGCGGTGGGTGAGGTGTTTCGGGCAGGGGAGGGAGCGGAGGCCGACGGGGGTCGGGCCATGGCGGGCTGCCTGCCGCCCAGCTGGCGGGTGGGCATCATCATCCTCATCTACAAGGGGAAAGGGCTTGATATTACGGTTCTGACCTCTTACCGCCCCATCACCCTGCTTAACACTGACCTCAAGCTTGTCAGCAGGGCGGTCAGCAACCGCCTGCAGCCCGGCCTCGATGCCTGCATAGACCCCCTGCAGACCGCCTTCGTTGACGGCCGCTGGATCGGCGACAATGTCCTGTACCACCACGCCCTGCTCGACTGGATGGAGCTGGACGAGAGCCCCGAGGGGCAGCCGTGCCAAGGCGCTGTGCTGGCTACACTGGATATTGAAAAAGCGTATGACCGGGTGGATCGGGGCTGGCTCTACGCCGTGACAGGAGGGCTGGGTTTTGGGCCACGCATGCAGCGCTGGGTCCGCCTGCTCACGGCCGACAGCCACGCCCGTGTGGCGGTGAACGGGGTCCTCTCAGACCCGTTCCCGGTGCGCAACGGGCTGCCACAAGGCAGTACGCTGTCGCCCGTGCTGTGGGTGATGCAGCTGCAGCCCTTCACGGCATACATGCACCGCCTGGTGGCCTGTGGCCGCCTGCGCACGCCGCTGCTCCCGGGTGGCTCCCCTGCCCCCCCTGCCGCCCACCACGCAGATGACACGCAGCTGCTGTACTGCGATCCGGCCACCGACGGGCCTGTGGTGCGAGACGCTCTCGCGCTGTTTGGGAGAGCCAGCAACGCCCGGGTACACCCGGACAAGAGCAAGGCCCTGGCTCTGGGCCGCCTGGCGGGTCTGCTGAGCGGTACCTGCCCGTACACGGGCTTCCCGTACGTGACTGAGCCCCCCAAGCACCTGGGCGTGCTGCTGACGCGCGATCCTGCCGCTCTTGCTGCGGCGGCGTATGAGCAACGGGCAGGGAGGCTGCGGGGCCTGTCCCTTCGTTGGCGCGGGCTGGGTTTGTCACTGGTCGGGCGGGTCCACATTGCCAAGCAGGTCCTGGCATCCGCCTTGGCCTATCACTTCTCCTTCGTTGCCCCTGCCCCCGAGCAACTCCGCGCCCTTTGCAGCCTGGTCGACGAGTTTGTGGCGGGCGGCTTGCGCCCTGAGGACGCCACGCTGGTGTGCCACGGCCACCCGCAGCTCCGCCCGCGCCACCCGGTGGCCTGTCTGGACCGTAAGGATGGAGGGGTGGGGCACGTAGACCTGCGGGCTTTCCTTGCGGCCCTGCAGGCCAAGCCGCTGGCCATGTTGGGGCAGCCAGGGCGGGCACCGTGGAAGCTCCTGACGCGGGCCCTGCTCGCACGGATGCGTCCAGAGGGGGCGCGCAGCTGGGAGTGGGTGTTCTCTGACGCGCCCCTTCCGCCGCGCCTGCCGCCGCGGTTGGCTGCAGCCGTGCAGCATCTGCGCAGCGCCCGCCCGCACCTGTCCCCTCCTCCGCCCCCCTCCCCCGAAGACCCTCCCTGGCAGGTCAGCCCCGACGGGTTGTGGGTCGCGGACGGTCTGGGCCGCACTTTTGCGGTGATGCACACGGGACGCCTCGTGGCGCCTGGCCCTGGGGTGTCGCCGCCGCAGCCCGACGCTCGCTGGCGGCCGGCCTGCGTGCTGATGTACCCCAAACACCGCCGCCACTGGACGGCGGCAGAGCGGGTGGAGTACGAGGCCGCCAGTCCTCGGGAGCGGCGGGTCAAACGGCCGCGCGCGCCGCACCTGCTGGCGGCGCGGGAGGAGGTGGTCGTGCACCCTGCCGCCTGCACCGTTGCGGGCGTCCGGCTCGATAACTACACCGTGCGGGAGGTGCGGCGGGCTCTGACGGCCTCCAACGCCGAAGTGCCCGCCGTGCCGGTGCGCCCCGCCGCCTGGCCGCCCGCCCCAGCCCCCGAGGTGGGTGCAAGCGGTGGAACGGGCGGAGCTGGCAGCGGTGCGGCCGCTGGCCCGGGGACAGCCGGCGCACAGCACAGCGATGCCGGCGACAGCGCAGGCGACCGCGGCAGGCGGGAGGGCCAGGGCTTTGGCGGCGGCGGGGATGGGGGGGCCCGGGCGAGCATCGGCGGCGGCACGGCGCTCGGTGGCACCGCGGCCACAGCTGCTGCCGGCCGCAGAGTCGGCAGCGGTACGGCCGCTAGCCCTAGGGCAGGCGGTCAGGTAGGCGGCACGCTCCTGGCACAGCGCGAGATGGCGTGGCAGCTGGAGGCTCTGGCGCGCCATCTGCCGCCCAGCCGGGCACAGCATTTCAGCGACAATCCGGTGGCGCTTGACCCCTGGCTGCACCGCACGTCAGCGGCTGCGGCACAACAGCAGGGGACGCCCATCCGTGCGTCCGCCCGCTACCGCTCCAGCCCTAGCAACACGCCGCTGGGGGCACGGCGCTCGCCGCGCCTGCAAGCGGCCGCCGAGGTGGGTGCAGGCCCGTCGGCGCCCAGCAGCGGTGGGAGCCAGGGGGGCACGGGTGGGGCGGCGGCCACCGCAGGAGGCGAGGGGGCGCCGCCGGGGGCACCTGCGACCCCGCCCCGCCCGCTGCCCCCTGACGCTTCTGCCCTGCGTGCCGCTTGGCAGCGGCTTTGGGGCTGCCCAGCGGGCCGGCCCGCCAAGGTGCTGCTGTGGCGCGTGCAACATGCCAGCCTCGCCTGCGGGCTATACCGTGCGGCGAAGGGGCTGGAGCCGCCGGTGGCGCGGGGTCAACTGCCGCGCGCGGCGCAGTGCCAGCTGCCGTGCTGTCTGGACGCCCAGCCGCCGCCGTGGGCCCACCTGACGCACGTGTTCTGCGAGTGCCCCACCTACGACGCCGCACGGTCGTGGTTGCGGAACCTGTGGGGAGCGCTGGCGCCGGCCGCGGAGCCGCCGCCTGTGGCCAACTCGGCACTCATGCTGGGAGACTGCTCCTCGGCCTGGGCGTCGTACCCTTCCGGCCGTCTGGCGGACCTGTGGACGGCCCTCCGGGCCACGTTCCTGCACGCCCTGTGGGCGGCGTACTGGTCTCGGGAGCCGGAGCAGCAGACGTCGGAGGCGGTGGTCCGGGAGGTGGTGGCGGAGCTGCAGCGCCTCATCCGCCTGCGCTTTGTGGCGGCTGCGCTTCCCCCCGCTGCCCTTGACGCCCTGCCTACCGCCTTCCTCACTGCACAGCTGAAGCCCGCCAACCTGGCGGATTTCTGCGCTGTGTGGGCGGCTGGGGGCGTGCTCTGCACGGTGCACGCGGCGGAGGGAGTGCCGCCGCGCCTGGAGTTGCGGCTGTCCCTGCAGCACCCAGTTGCGGCCCCCGGACCGTGACCTGCGGTGGAGTTTGCCGGCGGCCAACCAACGGATGCGAGAGCGCTTAGTACTGCTTGCTTAGGGTCTGTGGGTGGACTGGGGGGGGGGGGCGGTAGGTCTTCGCTCGGTGTGTATGCAGTGTGCCGTGCGGGGACTTTGAGCACCAGGTTTTGGGTCGTGGCCCCTGCTCCCGGTTTTCCCTGGTGCTGTTACCCCCGCACGTGCCTTTCTCGTGATCCGGGAGCATGGGGGCCTTCGTTTGCTGTGCTGGGGTGGCCTGACCTGTGGTTTGGGAGGGGGGGATGCGGGCTGGGCGCGGTCGGGTGGGGAGGGCTGGGGGGGGGGGGGGTGGTTGCGTGGCGTTTGGGCTTCGGGGCAGGTGCTGGCGGATCTAGGGGTGCGAGTCTGGGTTTCTGCTGTCCTTTCGACTTTTGTGCCTGTGTGCTTCAGCTTTCTTCTTTCTGGTTAACCCTGCCTCTCTCTTTTGCTGTCTCTGGTTCTCTGGCTCTCTGCTGTCTCTGGCTCTCTGGCTGCTCTGACCTCTGGTGTAACAACCGGCACGTGAAAAAAAAAAAAAAGAAAAGAAAGCTCTAAACCGCACCAGCAACCAACCGGGGCCTGCACCCTCCGCCCGATGACAAGCCCGACCACAGAACCCATCGTGCCAGCGCCCGCATTGAAGGGTTGAGAAGGCTTGGGAGGTGCGGGGACGCGGTGGGGCGAGAGCTGCGCGCTCTGGGAGACCCGGGGGAAGGCCGGGGGCCGGGGCCGCGGACCCCGCCTCCGCGCAAAATCGGCCCGCTCTGCTCCGGGCCGTTCCAAGCCCGCCAACCCCCTTGCAAGCATCGATTATATGTATTGAAGGGTTGAGAAGGCTTGGGAGGTGCGGGGACGCGGTGGGGCGAGAGCTGCGCGCTCTGGGAGACCCGGGGGAAGGCCGGGGGCCGGGGCCGCGGACCCCGCCTCCGCGCAAAATCGGCCCGCTCTGCTCCGGGCCGTTCCAAGCCCGCCAACCCCCTTGCAAGCATCGATTATATGTATTGAAGGGTTGAGAAGGCTTGGGAGGTGCGGGGACGCGGTGGGGCGAGAGCTGCGCGCTCTGGGAGACCCGGGGGAAGGCCGGGGGCCGGGGCCGCGGACCCCGCCTCCGCGCAAAATCGGCCCGCTCTGCTCCGGGCCGTTCCAAGCCCGCCAACCCCCTTGCAAGCATCGATTATATGTATTGAAGGGTTGAGAAGGCTTGGGAGGTGCGGGGACGCGGTGGGGCGAGAGCTGCGCGCTCTGGGAGACCCGGGGGAAGGCCGGGGGCCGGGGCCGCGGACCCCGCCTCCGCGCAAAATCGGCCCGCTCTGCTCCGGGCCGTTCCAAGCCCGCCAACCCCCTTGCAAGCATCGATTATATGTATTGAAGGGTTGAGAAGGCTTGGGAGGTGCGGGGACGCGGTGGGGCGAGAGCTGCGCGCTCTGGGAGACCCGGGGGAAGGCCGGGGGCCGGGGCCGCGGACCCCGCCTCCGCGCAAAATCGGCCCGCTCTGCTCCGGGCCGTTCCAAGCCCGCCAACCCCCTTGCAAGCATCGATTATATGTATTGAAGGGTTGAGAAGGCTTGGGAGGTGCGGGGACGCGGTGGGGCGAGAGCTGCGCGCTCTGGGAGACCCGGGGGAAGGCCGGGGGCCGGGGCCGCGGACCCCGCCTCCGCGCAAAATCGGCCCGCTCTGCTCCGGGCCGTTCCAAGCCCGCCAACCCCCTTGCAAGCATCGATTATATGTATTGAAGGGTTGAGAAGGCTTGGGAGGTGCGGGGACGCGGTGGGGCGAGAGCTGCGCGCTCTGGGAGACCCGGGGGAAGGCCGGGGGCCGGGGCCGCGGACCCCGCCTCCGCGCAAAATCGGCCCGCTCTGCTCCGGGCCGTTCCAAGCCCGCCAACCCCCTTGCAAGCATCGATTATATGTATTGAAGGGTTGAGAAGGCTTGGGAGGTGCGGGGACGCGGTGGGGCGAGAGCTGCGCGCTCTGGGAGACCCGGGGGAAGGCCGGGGGCCGGGGCCGCGGACCCCGCCTCCGCGCAAAATCGGCCCGCTCTGCTCCGGGCCGTTCCAAGCCCGCCAACCCCCTTGCAAGCATCGATTATATGTATTGAAGGGTTGAGAAGGCTTGGGAGGTGCGGGGACGCGGTGGGGCGAGAGCTGCGCGCTCTGGGAGACCCGGGGGAAGGCCGGGGGCCGGGGCCGCGGACCCCGCCTCCGCGCAAAATCGGCCCGCTCTGCTCCGGGCCGTTCCAAGCCCGCCAACCCCCTTGCAAGCATCGATTATATGTATTGAAGGGTTGAGAAGGCTTGGGAGGTGCGGGGACGCGGTGGGGCGAGAGCTGCGCGCTCTGGGAGACCCGGGGGAAGGCCGGGGGCCGGGGCCGCGGACCCCGCCTCCGCGCAAAATCGGCCCGCTCTGCTCCGGGCCGTTCCAAGCCCGCCAACCCCCTTGCAAGCATCGATTATATGTATTGAAGGGTTGAGAAGGCTTGGGAGGTGCGGGGACGCGGTGGGGCGAGAGCTGCGCGCTCTGGGAGACCCGGGGGAAGGCCGGGGGCCGGGGCCGCGGACCCCGCCTCCGCGCAAAATCGGCCCGCTCTGCTCCGGGCCGTTCCAAGCCCGCCAACCCCCTTGCAAGCATCGATTATATGTATTGAAGGGTTGAGAAGGCTTGGGAGGTGCGGGGACGCGGTGGGGCGAGAGCTGCGCGCTCTGGGAGACCCGGGGGAAGGCCGGGGGCCGGGGCCGCGGACCCCGCCTCCGCGCAAAATCGGCCCGCTCTGCTCCGGGCCGTTCCAAGCCCGCCAACCCCCTTGCAAGCATCGATTATATGTATTGAAGGGTTGAGAAGGCTTGGGAGGTGCGGGGACGCGGTGGGGCGAGAGCTGCGCGCTCTGGGAGACCCGGGGGAAGGCCGGGGGCCGGGGCCGCGGACCCCGCCTCCGCGCAAAATCGGCCCGCTCTGCTCCGGGCCGTTCCAAGCCCGCCAACCCCCTTGCAAGCATCGATTATATGTATTGAAGGGTTGAGAAGGCTTGGGAGGTGCGGGGACGCGGTGGGGCGAGAGCTGCGCGCTCTGGGAGACCCGGGGGAAGGCCGGGGGCCGGGGCCGCGGACCCCGCCTCCGCGCAAAATCGGCCCGCTCTGCTCCGGGCCGTTCCAAGCCCGCCAACCCCCTTGCAAGCATCGATTATATGTATTGAAGGGTTGAGAAGGCTTGGGAGGTGCGGGGACGCGGTGGGGCGAGAGCTGCGCGCTCTGGGAGACCCGGGGGAAGGCCGGGGGCCGGGGCCGCGGACCCCGCCTCCGCGCAAAATCGGCCCGCTCTGCTCCGGGCCGTTCCAAGCCCGCCAACCCCCTTGCAAGCATCGATTATATGTATTGAAGGGTTGAGAAGGCTTGGGAGGTGCGGGGACGCGGTGGGGCGAGAGCTGCGCGCTCTGGGAGACCCGGGGGAAGGCCGGGGGCCGGGGCCGCGGACCCCGCCTCCGCGCAAAATCGGCCCGCTCTGCTCCGGGCCGTTCCAAGCCCGCCAACCCCCTTGCAAGCATCGATTATATGTATTGAAGGGTTGAGAAGGCTTGGGAGGTGCGGGGACGCGGTGGGGCGAGAGCTGCGCGCTCTGGGAGACCCGGGGGAAGGCCGGGGGCCGGGGCCGCGGACCCCGCCTCCGCGCAAAATCGGCCCGCTCTGCTCCGGGCCGTTCCAAGCCCGCCAACCCCCTTGCAAGCATCGATTATATGTATTGAAGGGTTGAGAAGGCTTGGGAGGTGCGGGGACGCGGTGGGGCGAGAGCTGCGCGCTCTGGGAGACCCGGGGGAAGGCCGGGGGCCGGGGCCGCGGACCCCGCCTCCGCGCAAAATCGGCCCGCTCTGCTCCGGGCCGTTCCAAGCCCGCCAACCCCCTTGCAAGCATCGATTATATGTATTGAAGGGTTGAGAAGGCTTGGGAGGTGCGGGGACGCGGTGGGGCGAGAGCTGCGCGCTCTGGGAGACCCGGGGGAAGGCCGGGGGCCGGGGCCGCGGACCCCGCCTCCGCGCAAAATCGGCCCGCTCTGCTCCGGGCCGTTCCAAGCCCGCCAACCCCCTTGCAAGCATCGATTATATGTATTGAAGGGTTGAGAAGGCTTGGGAGGTGCGGGGACGCGGTGGGGCGAGAGCTGCGCGCTCTGGGAGACCCGGGGGAAGGCCGGGGGCCGGGGCCGCGGACCCCGCCTCCGCGCAAAATCGGCCCGCTCTGCTCCGGGCCGTTCCAAGCCCGCCAACCCCCTTGCAAGCATCGATTATATGTATTGAAGGGTTGAGAAGGCTTGGGAGGTGCGGGGACGCGGTGGGGCGAGAGCTGCGCGCTCTGGGAGACCCGGGGGAAGGCCGGGGGCCGGGGCCGCGGACCCCGCCTCCGCGCAAAATCGGCCCGCTCTGCTCCGGGCCGTTCCAAGCCCGCCAACCCCCTTGCAAGCATCGATTATATGTATTGAAGGGTTGAGAAGGCTTGGGAGGTGCGGGGACGCGGTGGGGCGAGAGCTGCGCGCTCTGGGAGACCCGGGGGAAGGCCGGGGGCCGGGGCCGCGGACCCCGCCTCCGCGCAAAATCGGCCCGCTCTGCTCCGGGCCGTTCCAAGCCCGCCAACCCCCTTGCAAGCATCGATTATATGTATTGAAGGGTTGAGAAGGCTTGGGAGGTGCGGGGACGCGGTGGGGCGAGAGCTGCGCGCTCTGGGAGACCCGGGGGAAGGCCGGGGGCCGGGGCCGCGGACCCCGCCTCCGCGCAAAATCGGCCCGCTCTGCTCCGGGCCGTTCCAAGCCCGCCAACCCCCTTGCAAGCATCGATTATATGTATTGAAGGGTTGAGAAGGCTTGGGAGGTGCGGGGACGCGGTGGGGCGAGAGCTGCGCGCTCTGGGAGACCCGGGGGAAGGCCGGGGGCCGGGGCCGCGGACCCCGCCTCCGCGCAAAATCGGCCCGCTCTGCTCCGGGCCGTTCCAAGCCCGCCAACCCCCTTGCAAGCATCGATTATATGTATTGAAGGGTTGAGAAGGCTTGGGAGGTGCGGGGACGCGGTGGGGCGAGAGCTGCGCGCTCTGGGAGACCCGGGGGAAGGCCGGGGGCCGGGGCCGCGGACCCCGCCTCCGCGCAAAATCGGCCCGCTCTGCTCCGGGCCGTTCCAAGCCCGCCAACCCCCTTGCAAGCATCGATTATATGTATTGAAGGGTTGAGAAGGCTTGGGAGGTGCGGGGACGCGGTGGGGCGAGAGCTGCGCGCTCTGGGAGACCCGGGGGAAGGCCGGGGGCCGGGGCCGCGGACCCCGCCTCCGCGCAAAATCGGCCCGCTCTGCTCCGGGCCGTTCCAAGCCCGCCAACCCCCTTGCAAGCATCGATTATATGTATTGAAGGGTTGAGAAGGCTTGGGAGGTGCGGGGACGCGGTGGGGCGAGAGCTGCGCGCTCTGGGAGACCCGGGGGAAGGCCGGGGGCCGGGGCCGCGGACCCCGCCTCCGCGCAAAATCGGCCCGCTCTGCTCCGGGCCGTTCCAAGCCCGCCAACCCCCTTGCAAGCATCGATTATATGTATTGAAGGGTTGAGAAGGCTTGGGAGGTGCGGGGACGCGGTGGGGCGAGAGCTGCGCGCTCTGGGAGACCCGGGGGAAGGCCGGGGGCCGGGGCCGCGGACCCCGCCTCCGCGCAAAATCGGCCCGCTCTGCTCCGGGCCGTTCCAAGCCCGCCAACCCCCTTGCAAGCATCGATTATATGTATTGAAGGGTTGAGAAGGCTTGGGAGGTGCGGGGACGCGGTGGGGCGAGAGCTGCGCGCT
This sequence comes from Edaphochlamys debaryana, assembly GCA_016858145.1. Lineage (NCBI taxonomy): Eukaryota > Viridiplantae > Chlorophyta > Chlorophyceae > Chlamydomonadales > Edaphochlamys > Edaphochlamys debaryana. The sequence goes on along the minus strand of JAEHOE010000273.1, from coordinate 13,371 downwards.
CTGGGAGACCCGGGGGAAGGCCGGGGGCCGGGGCCGCGGACCCCGCCTCCGCGCAAAATCGGCCCGCTCTGCTCCGGGCCGTTCCAAGCCCGCCAACCCCCTTGCAAGCATCGATTATATGTATTGAAGGGTTGAGAAGGCTTGGGAGGTGCGGGGACGCGGTGGGGCGAGAGCTGCGCGCTCTGGGAGACCCGGGGGAAGGCCGGGGGCCGGGGCCGCGGACCCCGCCTCCGCGCAAAATCGGCCCGCTCTGCTCCGGGCCGTTCCAAGCCCGCCAACCCCCTTGCAAGCATCGATTATATGTATTGAAGGGTTGAGAAGGCTTGGGAGGTGCGGGGACGCGGTGGGGCGAGAGCTGCGCGCTCTGGGAGACCCGGGGGAAGGCCGGGGGCCGGGGCCGCGGACCCCGCCTCCGCGCAAAATCGGCCCGCTCTGCTCCGGGCCGTTCCAAGCCCGCCAACCCCCTTGCAAGCATCGATTATATGTATTGAAGGGTTGAGAAGGCTTGGGAGGTGCGGGGACGCGGTGGGGCGAGAGCTGCGCGCTCTGGGAGACCCGGGGGAAGGCCGGGGGCCGGGGCCGCGGACCCCGCCTCCGCGCAAAATCGGCCCGCTCTGCTCCGGGCCGTTCCAAGCCCGCCAACCCCCTTGCAAGCATCGATTATATGTATTGAAGGGTTGAGAAGGCTTGGGAGGTGCGGGGACGCGGTGGGGCGAGAGCTGCGCGCTCTGGGAGACCCGGGGGAAGGCCGGGGGCCGGGGCCGCGGACCCCGCCTCCGCGCAAAATCGGCCCGCTCTGCTCCGGGCCGTTCCAAGCCCGCCAACCCCCTTGCAAGCATCGATTATATGTATTGAAGGGTTGAGAAGGCTTGGGAGGTGCGGGGACGCGGTGGGGCGAGAGCTGCGCGCTCTGGGAGACCCGGGGGAAGGCCGGGGGCCGGGGCCGCGGACCCCGCCTCCGCGCAAAATCGGCCCGCTCTGCTCCGGGCCGTTCCAAGCCCGCCAACCCCCTTGCAAGCATCGATTATATGTATTGAAGGGTTGAGAAGGCTTGGGAGGTGCGGGGACGCGGTGGGGCGAGAGCTGCGCGCTCTGGGAGACCCGGGGGAAGGCCGGGGGCCGGGGCCGCGGACCCCGCCTCCGCGCAAAATCGGCCCGCTCTGCTCCGGGCCGTTCCAAGCCCGCCAACCCCCTTGCAAGCATCGATTATATGTATTGAAGGGTTGAGAAGGCTTGGGAGGTGCGGGGACGCGGTGGGGCGAGAGCTGCGCGCTCTGGGAGACCCGGGGGAAGGCCGGGGGCCGGGGCCGCGGACCCCGCCTCCGCGCAAAATCGGCCCGCTCTGCTCCGGGCCGTTCCAAGCCCGCCAACCCCCTTGCAAGCATCGATTATATGTATTGAAGGGTTGAGAAGGCTTGGGAGGTGCGGGGACGCGGTGGGGCGAGAGCTGCGCGCTCTGGGAGACCCGGGGGAAGGCCGGGGGCCGGGGCCGCGGACCCCGCCTCCGCGCAAAATCGGCCCGCTCTGCTCCGGGCCGTTCCAAGCCCGCCAACCCCCTTGCAAGCATCGATTATATGTATTGAAGGGTTGAGAAGGCTTGGGAGGTGCGGGGACGCGGTGGGGCGAGAGCTGCGCGCTCTGGGAGACCCGGGGGAAGGCCGGGGGCCGGGGCCGCGGACCCCGCCTCCGCGCAAAATCGGCCCGCTCTGCTCCGGGCCGTTCCAAGCCCGCCAACCCCCTTGCAAGCATCGATTATATGTATTGAAGGGTTGAGAAGGCTTGGGAGGTGCGGGGACGCGGTGGGGCGAGAGCTGCGCGCTCTGGGAGATCCGGGGAAGGCCGGGGGCCGGGGCCGCGGACCCCGCCTCCGCGCAAAATCGGCCCGCTCTGCTCCGGGCCGTTCCAAGCCCGCCAACCCCCTTGCAAGCATCGATTATATGTATTGAAGGGTTGAGAAGGCTTGGGAGGTGCGGGGACGCGGTGGGGCGAGAGCTGCGCGCTCTGGGAGACCCGGGGGAAGGCCGGGGGCCGGGGCCGCGGACCCCGCCTCCGCGCAAAATCGGCCCGCTCTGCTCCGGGCCGTTCCAAGCCCGCCAACCCCCTTGCAAGCATCGATTATATGTATTGAAGGGTTGAGAAGGCTTGGGAGGTGCGGGGACGCGGTGGGGCGAGAGCTGCGCGCTCTGGGAGACCCGGGGGAAGGCCGGGGGCCGGGGCCGCGGACCCCGCCTCCGCGCAAAATCGGCCCGCTCTGCTCCGGGCCGTTCCAAGCCCGCCAACCCCCTTGCAAGCATCGATTATATGTATTGAAGGGTTGAGAAGGCTTGGGAGGTGCGGGGACGCGGTGGGGCGAGAGCTGCGCGCTCTGGGAGACCCGGGGGAAGGCCGGGGGCCGGGGCCGCGGACCCCGCCTCCGCGCAAAATCGGCCCGCTCTGCTCCGGGCCGTTCCAAGCCCGCCAACCCCCTTGCAAGCATCGATTATATGTATTGAAGGGTTGAGAAGGCTTGGGAGGTGCGGGGACGCGGTGGGGCGAGAGCTGCGCGCTCTGGGAGACCCGGGGGAAGGCCGGGGGCCGGGGCCGCGGACCCCGCCTCCGCGCAAAATCGGCCCGCTCTGCTCCGGGCCGTTCCAAGCCCGCCAACCCCCTTGCAAGCATCGATTATATGTATTGAAGGGTTGAGAAGGCTTGGGAGGTGCGGGGACGCGGTGGGGCGAGAGCTGCGCGCTCTGGGAGACCCGGGGGAAGGCCGGGGGCCGGGGCCGCGGACCCCGCCTCCGCGCAAAATCGGCCCGCTCTGCTCCGGGCCGTTCCAAGCCCGCCAACCCCCTTGCAAGCATCGATTATATGTATTGAAGGGTTGAGAAGGCTTGGGAGGTGCGGGGACGCGGTGGGGCGAGAGCTGCGCGCTCTGGGAGACCCGGGGGAAGGCCGGGGGCCGGGGCCGCGGACCCCGCCTCCGCGCAAAATCGGCCCGCTCTGCTCCGGGCCGTTCCAAGCCCGCCAACCCCCTTGCAAGCATCGATTATATGTATTGAAGGGTTGAGAAGGCTTGGGAGGTGCGGGGACGCGGTGGGGCGAGAGCTGCGCGCTCTGGGAGACCCGGGGGAAGGCCGGGGGCCGGGGCCGCGGACCCCGCCTCCGCGCAAAATCGGCCCGCTCTGCTCCGGGCCGTTCCAAGCCCGCCAACCCCCTTGCAAGCATCGATTATATGTATTGAAGGGTTGAGAAGGCTTGGGAGGTGCGGGGACGCGGTGGGGCGAGAGCTGCGCGCTCTGGGAGACCCGGGGGAAGGCCGGGGGCCGGGGCCGCGGACCCCGCCTCCGCGCAAAATCGGCCCGCTCTGCTCCGGGCCGTTCCAAGCCCGCCAACCCCCTTGCAAGCATCGATTATATGTATTGAAGGGTTGAGAAGGCTTGGGAGGTGCGGGGACGCGGTGGGGCGAGAGCTGCGCGCTCTGGGAGACCCGGGGGAAGGCCGGGGGCCGGGGCCGCGGACCCCGCCTCCGCGCAAAATCGGCCCGCTCTGCTCCGGGCCGTTCCAAGCCCGCCAACCCCCTTGCAAGCATCGATTATATGTATTGAAGGGTTGAGAAGGCTTGGGAGGTGCGGGGACGCGGTGGGGCGAGAGCTGCGCGCTCTGGGAGACCCGGGGGAAGGCCGGGGGCCGGGGCCGCGGACCCCGCCTCCGCGCAAAATCGGCCCGCTCTGCTCCGGGCCGTTCCAAGCCCGCCAACCCCCTTGCAAGCATCGATTATATGTATTGAAGGGTTGAGAAGGCTTGGGAGGTGCGGGGACGCGGTGGGGCGAGAGCTGCGCGCTCTGGGAGACCCGGGGGAAGGCCGGGGGCCGGGGCCGCGGACCCCGCCTCCGCGCAAAATCGGCCCGCTCTGCTCCGGGCCGTTCCAAGCCCGCCAACCCCCTTGCAAGCATCGATTATATGTATTGAAGGGTTGAGAAGGCTTGGGAGGTGCGGGGGACGCGGTGGGGCGAGAGCTGCGCGCTCTGGGAGACCCGGGGGAAGGCCGGGGGCCGGGGCCGCGGACCCCGCCTCCGCGCAAAATCGGCCCGCTCTGCTCCGGGCCGTTCCAAGCCCGCCAACCCCCTTGCAAGCATCGATTATATGTATTGAAGGGTTGAGAAGGCTTGGGAGGTGCGGGGACGCGGTGGGGCGAGAGCTGCGCGCTCTGGGAGACCCGGGGGAAGGCCGGGGGGCCGGGGCCGCGGACCCCGCCTCCGCGCAAAATCGGCCCGCTCTGCTCCGGGCCGTTCCAAGCCCGCCAACCCCCTTGCAAGCATCGATTATATGTATTGAAGGGTTGAGAAGGCTTGGGAGGTGCGGGGGACGCGGTGGGGCGAGAGCTGCGCGCTCTGGGAGACCCGGGGGAAGGCCGGGGGCCGGGGCCGCGGACCCCGCCTCCGCGCAAAATCGGCCCGCTCTGCTCCGGGCCGTTCCAAGCCCGCCAACCCCCTTGCAAGCATCGATTATATGTATTGAAGGGTTGAGAAGGCTTGGGAGGTGCGGGGACGCGGTGGGGCGAGAGCTGCGCGCTCTGGGAGACCCGGGGGAAGGCCGGGGGCCGGGGCCGCGGACCCCGCCTCCGCGCAAAATCGGCCCGCTCTGCTCCGGGCCGTTCCAAGCCCGCCAACCCCCTTGCAAGCATCGATTATATGTATTGAAGGGTTGAGAAGGCTTGGGAGGTGCGGGGACGCGGTGGGGCGAGAGCTGCGCGCTCTGGGAGACCCGGGGGAAGGCCGGGGGCCGGGGCCGCGGACCCCGCCTCCGCGCAAAATCGGCCCGCTCTGCTCCGGGCCGTTCCAAGCCCGCCAACCCCCTTGCAAGCATCGATTATATGTATTGAAGGGTTGAGAAGGCTTGGGAGGTGCGGGGACGCGGTGGGGCGAGAGCTGCGCGCTCTGGGAGACCCGGGGGAAGGCCGGGGGCCGGGGCCGCGGACCCCGCCTCCGCGCAAAATCGGCCCGCTCTGCTCCGGGCCGTTCCAAGCCCGCCAACCCCCTTGCAAGCATCGATTATATGTATTGAAGGGTTGAGAAGGCTTGGGAGGTGCGGGGACGCGGTGGGGCGAGAGCTGCGCGCTCTGGGAGACCCGGGGGAAGGCCGGGGGCCGGGCCGCGGACCCCGCCTCCGCGCAAAATCGGCCCGCATCTGCTCCGGGCCGTTCCAAGCCCGCCAACCCCCTTGCAAGCATCGATTATATGTATTGAAGGGTTGAGAAGGCTTGGGAGGTGCGGGGACGCGGTGGGGCGAGAGCTGCGCGCTCTGGGAGACCCGGGGGAAAGCCGGGGGCCGGGGCCGCGGACCCCGCCTCCGCGCAAAATCGGCCCGCTGCTCCGGCCGTTCCAAGCCCGCCAACCCCCTTGCAAGCATCGATTATATGTATTGAAGGGTTGAGAAGGCTTGGGAGGTGCGGGGACGCGGTGGGGCGAGAAGCTGCGCGCCTGGGAAGACCCGGGGGAAGGCTGATGGGCTCGCGAATCGGAGTCTGCCCAGGCAAAAGAAGCAAGCCAGGGGCCGTTCACGCAGGCCTTTCATTCCTGTTGAGACTGCTGGGAGTTGCTGGGAGGTGCGGGACGAACCCGCGCGCTCTGGGAGCCCCGGGGGAACCCGGGGCCGGGGCCGCGGACCCCGCCTCCGCGCAAAATCGGCCCGCTCTGCTCCGGGCCGTTCCAAGCCGCCAACCCCTTGCAAGCATCGATTATATGTATTGAAGGGTTGAGAAGGCTTGGGAGGTGCGGGGACGCGGTGGGGCGAGAGCTGCGCGCTCTGGGAGGACGGGGGAAGGCCGGGGGCCGCGCACCCGCCTCCGCGCAAATCGGCCCGCTCTGCCTCCCCGTGGACGGCGCAGGTCTCTCATACCCGTGGGTGGCAGGCGTGCGCCTAGACAGCGCGGGCGGCGTTTGGCGTCAGCCCACACCCGAGGGCCGTTCCCGCCGCAGGACTGGGCCAATCCTTGTGGCGGGTCGGGTTGCCCACACGGGCCGCTCGGGTGCTCACAGGTCATGGCTTTCGGAGCGGGAGGCTGAAGATATGAAGATGCAAGTGAGTTACTAAAAAGGCTAGCACCTAAGAAGGGCATGTTGAGGCCTATCGAGCCATTCGCGCGGAGCAAGTTCGTTCCCGTTTTCACGCGCAGCTCGTGACCCGCAAAGCTATGACTTACGTATCTCTACACTGAATCGCTGAGGTCAGAGACATTTATTGACCCAGCGCGAAGTCGACATGCGTTTTGTCGGTCACACCAAGTTGCGCGCAGCCCAAGGAGCGACGCTGAAATCCGTTATTCCTAGTGCCTTGCACCGTGAAACGATGAACTAGTGAGCTGCTTCAGGTTTGCGCGCAATTTTTGCGGGGGTGGTGCGGGTGCCGACTTCGGTCAGAGCTCGCCACTCAAGCCCGGACCGAGCGTGATGTTGCCCTCTAGGCATCATCAACCCAGATATGTTGAGAAAGAATCAGTTGCTCCACTTTGCCGCGGATGGGCGCGTGGATTGAGCGATTGAGCAGCCCCGGCCCCGGCCCCGGCCCCGGCCCCGGCCCCGGCCCCGGCCCCGGCCCCGGCCCCGGCCCCGGCCCCGGCCCCGGCCCCGGCCCCGGCCCCGGCCCCGGCCCCGGCCCCGGCCCGCCCCGGCCCCGGCCCGGCCCCGGCCCCCGGCCCCGGCCCGGCCCCGGCCCCGGCCCCGGCCCCGGCCCGGCCCGGCCCGGCCCCGGCCCCGGCCCCGGCCCCGGCCCCGGCCCCGGCCCCGGCCCCGGCCCCGGCCCCGGCCCCGGCCCCGGCCCCGGCCCCGGCCCCGGCCCCGGCCCCGGCCCCGGCCCCGGCCCCGGCCCCGGCCCCGGCCCCGGCCCCGGCCCCGGCCCCGGCCCCGGCCCCGGCCCCGGCCCCGGCCCCGGCCCCGGCCCCGGCCCCCCCCCCGGCCCCGGCCCCGGCCCCGGCCCCGGCCCCGGCCCCGGCCCCCGCCCCCGGCCCCGGCCCCGGCCCGGCCCGGCCCGGCCCCGGCCCCGGCCCCGGCCCCGGCCCCGGCCCCGCCCCGGCCCCGGCCCCGGCCCCGGCCCCGGCCCCGGCCCCGGCCCCGGCCCCGGCCCCGGCCCCGGCCCCGACCATCTTCCACCCCCAGGGTACCCCCGAAGCTTCACGCGGAACGCACTGCGCGTCCCTCGCGCTTTGCACCGTGCCTGCAGGCATGTCGCATTGTTTTCCAGCCTTTCCAGGGCTCAGCCTACCGCTCCAACGACGAGAAAGTGCGACAGTGCGACTTGTGCACCGTACTTGTCCTTGGCGTGCCTGCGTGTGCGGAGGCGGCGGGGGCTCAGCGGTCGAATGCACCGGAAGGCGGGGCAGAAGGCAGGTGGAGGGCGCGGAAAGCCAAGAAGCCCTCACTAGCAGACGGCTTGGCCGCGCACAAGGGCCGATGCGGATGACGGGCTGCCCAAAGTGAGCCGGGTGGCGCGAGGGTGGGCTGGCCCCAACCCCGAGGCGGGGAGGGGCGGGGCCCGCTGGTATGTGTAGGGCGTGCGTGCGTGTCATTCTTTGCCCGATCAATCGAGTTAGAGCAAGAACTATTGTTGTCCAGGATGGAGCTTCGCTGGAGGCTCTACGATAGGTTCTTGAACTTGCCACGGGTACAATGCTTGCTGAGCAAAGTAAGAGTATTACACGACAGGTGCGTACAGATAGGCGTGTCTGAGCGTCTGAGTGAGGGGGCGGACGCATGGCTGCTTGCAGGAACGCATGAGACTTCGTTGCCGAGCAACTCTCGTCCAACCGCCAACCGTCTGGCAGTTGTCCCGGTAACTCGGCAATAAATCTCGCTGCCGCAAGCTCACCGGCCAACCTGCGCTCCGCACGTCTGCAGCAGCCACGGACTAGGATGGAGGCGGACAGTCAGGCCCGCCCACGCACCCTCCCACATGGTACGCGTAGTACGCGTGACGGGGACAGGGACGGGGAGCGGTGGACAGGAGGGAACAAGCAAGGGGGCGGGGGGACTCAGGGCTGCGGGACACTTGGACAGGCACGAGGGCAGGCACGAGGGCAGGCTGGAGGGGGTGGAAAGAGCACGCATGGACCTGAGGTACGTAGGCACTCCGGGAATGAGCAGGCAGGTGTCCCCTCCCTCGCAACCCTTCCAAGCAGACATGAGGGACAGCCGAGGGAAGGGGGGTCAGGAGCGTCAGCGGCGTCAGGAGCTGGCAGCGGCTCTTTCCTCTTGCGCCAATGGCAAGGCGCCAGGTTCGGATGGGCTGCCGTACGAGGTGTAAAAGGTGCTGTGGGCTACCTTGGGGCCACGCCTGCTGGCTGCGGCCAATGCGGCTTTATTTTGAGGGAGGTTCAGTAGGGGATGGAGCGGCCGCTGCGGCCTCGCTGCCGAGCAGCTGGCGGGAGGGCCACATCTCGCTGATCTACAAGGGCAAAGGCCTGCCCCGTCATGCCCTCCCCAGCTACCGCCCCATCACGCTCCTGCAGTGCGACTACAAGCTCGTCTGCAAGGCAATCAGCAACCGGCTGCAGCCTGCGCTGGCCCTGCTCGTTGACCCCCTCCAGACCGCCTTCCTCGCAGGCCGGTGGATTGGAGACAATGTGCTGTACCACCTGCCATGGCCCATTGGCTGGAGAGGACGGGGGGCGCCTGCCGCCTGCACATGCTGGATATTGAGAAGGCGTACGATCGGGTGGACAGGGGTGGCTGTACCGGGTGGTGAGGCTATGGGTTTGGGCCGCGCATGCAGCGGTGGCTTGCGCCTCCTCACCTCTGATGGGGCGCGGCACGGGTAATGGTCAACGGGCACATGGTCCGATGCTTTCCCTGTTCGCAATGGGCTAGAGCAGCGGCAGCACGCTGTCTCCCGTCCTTGGGTGTCGCAGCTCGAACCCCTTACCTCCTACCTTCACCACCTCCTCGACTGGGGCCCTGCGAACCCCTGCGCTGCCCACCGGTGCACCCGCCCCGCCAGCCCCCATCATGCAGATGACTCGTGGCTGCTGGTGGAGAACCTGGACCGTGACGGCCCCATCGCCAAGGCGGCCATGCAGCTTCTACTGCGACGCCAGCAACGCCAAGGAGAACGCTACAAGGCCAAGGGGTTCGTGCTTGGCTCTCACCCGCCTGTGCATGGCGCCCACGCCGCCACCGGGGCAAGCTTCCCGCAGCCTGGAGAGGACCCCCTCGGCACCTCGGCATCCCCCTCACCACCGACACCGACCGAGCGCAGCCCAGCATGAGCTACGGCGCAGCCGTGTGGGTCGGCTGCACTGCCTCGGCCGGACTTGGCGGCAACACGGGCCTCAACCTGGTGGCGCGGACCCACGTCGCCAAGCAAGTGCTGGGCAACACGCTGACCTACCACCTCTCCTTCGTCCCACTGCGCCAACCCAGCTGGCCGCCGGCGCAAGTGTGTCATCGACTTTCGTCGCCTCCTCCTTCCTCCCCGAAGACGCCACCCTCGTTAGCCGTGGCCTTGCGGCCCTTTTGCCCAAGGCCGCCACCGCCTGCTTGGGCCGCGCCCAAGGCGGCATCGGCCACCTGGACCTGGACGCCCTCTCCACCGCCCTCCACGGCCAAAGCCATCGCGCAGCTCGCCCAGCCCGACGCCAGCCCTGGAAGCAGCTCCTGCAGGCGCTTGTACGGGGCATGGGCCCCGCCGGGTACTGGGGGTTGGGTTGGGTGTACGGGACCGCTCAGGCTCCGGCTGGTTTGCCATCGTGGCTCGCTGGCCTGCTTGCTGCCTACCGTGCAACCCGCCCAGAACCCTGCCCCCTGCCGCCAGACACCGACCCGCGAGCCCTCCTGCAGGAGCCACTCTTCTTCAATGCTGGCTTGGTCGACCCTCAACCGCGCCAGCCCTTCCAGCCCCCCTCCCCCCTGCCCGCGGACCTGCCACTCACAGTCGCACAGCTCCACCAAGCCAGCGAGGACGTGCGGCAACAACCCTCTTCATCGCCATTACCAGCGCCGCCCCTCCAGCTGGCTGCGCCTCCTCCCGGCGGGACTGGGCGCCCCCCAGCCCTGGCAGCCGCAGCTTGGGAGACTTCCGGGACGGCGCATGGTTCGGGACGCCAGGGGGGGCCTCTTTGCCGTCAAGCCGTGACGGCAGCCTGGAGGCCCCGGCCTCCCACCTGCCGGGCCCGGGGGCAGCAGCAGCGTGGTCACCAGCATGCTCCTGCCAGCCCGGGAAGCCGCGCAGCCTGTGGACTTGGAGGAGCGCATGGTCTACAACGCAGCGGCGCCGCAGGAACGGCACGCAGCCTGGCCGGTGCGGCGCTTCCTCCTAGGCCCCTGGCCAACATTTGCAGTGCAACCCGCTCGGACATGGTCACGGCCTTGTGCCCCTCGTCCACTACACAGTCAGCCACACCCGACAGCGCATGACGGAGTGGGCAGCGCAGCAACAGCTCGGCGCTGGCGCCCTACCCCTTACCACCGGTAGCGTGGCCGGGTGGGGCGGAGGGGCAGACGGGACGTGTGCTCGCACGGGAGGAACGGATTTGGGGGGCCCGGCGCCCCCACTCTGGAACTGCGCGTTTGCGCAACTGCCGCCGAACCGGTTCTCTGGATGCAGCCTCGTGCCCGGCCCACAGGAACACAGGACTCTCCATCCCAGGACCCGGCCCCATCAGTAGCGGACGGACGGCGCAGGAGCCCGCCCCCGGCTGCGGCGGCGCCCACCAGCACCACCCCGCCGCCGCCCCGCTCGTGCAGCCAACCTTGGCCGCGCGACCAGCCCAGCACCCGCAGCAGCAGCAGCCCCTGCAACACCCGCCGGCAACGCAGCAGGCCCTGACCCGGCAGCTCCAGCCTCTCCAGTGGCACCTGCCGCCCCGCCCGCCGGCGCTCCACCCAGCCCCCTCCAGCGCAAGCAGTTGTGGAAAAAAAAAAGTGGCAACGCCTGTGGAGTGCCCCGCCAGCAACCGGGCCAAGGCGCTGGCGTACCGGCTGCAACACGGCCGCCTGGCGTGCGGCCTGTACGTGGCAGCCCACCAGAACCGAGGTCAGGGGCACCTGTGCCCTAACCCGACCTGCGCCGCGCAACCTGGGCGGCGGCACGTGCCTCGCGACAGTCTCACCCACATCTTCCTGGAATGTCCAGCATACGCACCCGCCCGGGACTGGGTGGGCGCTTTGTGGGCGGCCGTTTCAGGGGGCCCAGACCCCCCGTCGAGAGCGCCGCCCTCATGCTTGGCGATTGCCCAGCCGCATGGGCGTCGTACCCCGACCAGCCGGGGCTACGTCTGCTGTGGACGGCGGTGCGCATCACTTGGCTCCACGCCGTGTGGTGTGCGCACCGCGACGTGACCCCAGGAAACGGACTTCAGCCACGGCTGTGCAGCACGCCATACAGAGATACAGCGCCTTATGTGGGCCCAGTACCGCATGTCCGCATTGCCCAATGACGTGCTCTCCAGCCTGCCGCCGCAGCCTCATCACCGCCCAGCTTCGCCCCCCGCAGCTGTCAGCGTTCCAGTCCACGTGCGCCGCACCGAGGCGTCCTCTGCACCCTGGATACAGCCGCTGCGGGCCAAGCCGCGACTACGTGTGCGCCTCAACCTGACACAATCCCGTCCCAGCTCCATTGGCCTCCGGCCTACCGGCAGTAGGTGCAGACATGGGGAGGGGGACCGGGTCCAGGCAGCTCGGGCCAGGCGCTGGGGAGCCAAGCCAGCAGGCAGCGGGGACGACCAGGGCGGTTGGAGGGCAGCTGCTGCCCAGGAGCACGTTGAAGGAGCTTTGGGAGCCCATGACAGGGCTGGGTCGGAGCACTCTGGGAGCCCCTCCGGGCTGGACGCTCGCCTCCCAGTGCTGCCGGTGCAGGGAGCGGTTCGGCTACAGGAAGCCCAGCGGGGACTCGAAGAGGAGGAGAGCGGCGGCCGCGGAAGCCGCAGGGGTCCAACGCCTTCGCCCGGCAGTGGAGAAGAGGAGCTCAGCGAGCGCCCAGTGAGGACTGAGCGACGAGGCAAGAGGCAGCGGGAGGGACCCAGGCGGGATCGCAACGATTCGGGGGGTGGAGGGGCCACAGCGGGTGACCCAAACCTGGCCGATAGGGAGGGGACCGGGCACCTGGGTTCCACAGCGGGGGCGGACTCGGGGGGCCCTGGGGATCGTGGGGGCGCTGGTTCTTGCCGCCCCGCCGCGCCCCCGCAGGACACCACAACGAGGGAGGCGCAGCCCCCCGGAAGTGCAGGCGGCGCGCAGCAACACTGAACGCCGCTGGGCAACCGAAGCCGACGCCCCTGGAGCAGGAGGAGGCAGGACGGTCGGCGGCGAGGACGGTGGGGAGCGCCTGGCACCATCCACTGTGCCGAAGGGGACGGCAGCGAGACGGGAGCAGGGCTTCCTCAGTGATCGAGGGCAATAAGAGAGGCCGGTGCTCTGGCGGTGTTTGTTGGTTTTGGACTGGGGGGCACACATAGGGTCGTACCTGTGGAGCATATCAGTGTGTGCGTCTTGCTGGTTAGTTGGCGGGTTCGAGAGCTTTCCATATTTATAGCTGGTGCAGCAGCGGCGGGTGGTTTTGGTTGTGGGTCCGCCCTGTTCTGTTTTCCCCGCCGCAGTCAGCTGCGCCAGCCTTTCCAGTCCTCAGAATCAGGGTGCGGGCTTGTGGTCCTTCGTATGCAGGTTTCTTTTCTCCTTTGGTTTGTCTCTTGTGCTTTGGTTTGGGGGTGTGTGGCGGCTAAGTTGAGGGTCCTAGACGTTTTTTTGGGGGGTCCTCTAGTGCGGTGGCTGGTGGCGCGGGGCGGCCTAGTTAAGTGCCCTGGTTGTTTCTTCCTCTTCGGGGGGGTGCATGTTAGGCCGGGACAGACGTGACCGGTCAACCGGGAGTGCGAGTCTGACGATGGAGGAATGCTTTGGCTTTCTGCTATCAGGCCTGTGTTTCGTTTACTCATAGTGGGGCTCTTTACTTTCCTGCGGTGTTGACAGTTGAGGGTCGGTGCGGAGGTCTTGTTTGTGGGCGGTTTCTTTGTAGGTGTGGGGGCCAGAGAGCAGGTGCCCAGGATTGAGGACTGGGCATAGTCATCGCCTACGTCTGGTGGTTAGGAACCCGGTGCAGGTGCCCAGAACGTCTCAGCTGGGCATAGCTAGACCTGACCGGAGGTGGTGTCTTCTGAGAGGGAGCTTCAGGGAACGGCCCTGTCCCAGTGCGTGGCTGGCCGGGGTCATGGGTTTTCTGGCCCAAGGTCTACTCGTTCTTCCTGCGCCGTGGGGGTCCGGCCTTTCTCATGGTGCTGCGTCTTCCTATCGTTCCTTCTGTCGGCACCCGTCCTTGTCCTGGCTGAGTGGTTGATTGCTGGCAGCTCATCTTCTCATGCGGTTATTTCTTCCAGAGTTTGCGGGGATCTCGGTGGTTCAGGCCTGTCCA